>WSLO01000782.1:0-12589 GCA_019677385.1 Ceratobasidium sp. 392 | reverse complement strand
CGGTCGTGAAATAGGTAAACGAGACACCTTTTTGGCCGGCGCGCTGTGAAAAGAATGTCAGTGTTCTGTCGGCTGTCTTATCGATAGGCGACGTACCCCAGTACGACCTATTCGGTGAATGTAGTCTTCGCAGTTGTTAGGGAAGTCATAGTTCTGAGAACAAAGTGTCAGCCGTGATAGACAGAAAAAAGGTAGCCGAAACAACTCACGATGACATATCCAACATCCTTGACGTCTGCACATTACAGAACAGACACCAAGGACAAACCAAACACGAAACAAAAAAAGGGCACAACAAGTCAAATGTCAATACGACGCACGTACTCGCGAAAGAAAAGGCGGAGTGAACGACAAAGAACAACAGCAGGGACACCCCCCGTTCGAGAATGTTTTCGACGCAACACACAATGATCGTCCGACGTGCTCTTGCTATTTCAGGGGAGAAAACCCAGTCCGGGACAACCAGCCAGGTTATTCATATAACAACAATGGATAAACTGGTAAACTGTCTCGCTGAGCCTACAAAGACCACAACAAAGCCCCAGGGGACAGATAATCATCCCCGAGACGAAGCATAGGCCCAGAGGCAACAGGTCTGGCCAAACGTTTTTGGCACTAGACTGACCGACTGGCGCTGGATTTCGGCTGAAGGCTGAGCACGCGCAGATTGGACCAGGCGAGCTAACATCCTGGAACACTTTGCCGCTGTTCTGAAAGGGAAGGGGTAGCTAAACTAGCCACCCCGGAAGGTCAAGGTGAGGTCAAAAATAAAAGGCGTACCGAGACCACGACTGGCTACGTCAGTAGCAATCAATATCGGCGATCGACCGCTCTTGAATTCGCCGAGCACCCAGTCACGTTCGCGTCTAATCAGAACATCAGTACAGGACAACGAACATGTTAGCTTCGGACTGACTGTTCCTTGTCGCCATGGATAGCCAGCGCAGGCCACCCATCTTGCCGGAGATATTTCGTAATGTCATCGGCCACACGCTTCGTACCAACAAAAATGAGGACCTTGGCGTTTTCGCTGCTGATCTGGTCGAGATGCTTGATAAGTTTGCCGCGCTTCTCAAAGTCGGTCACGATCTCGATGTTCTGCTTGATGTTGTGGTTCGCGGTGAGCTCCATGGATCCGATGTTCACTTGAATCATGTCGCTCAAAAAGTCTGCGGCGAGCTTTTGCACGTCCTTGGGCCACGTCGCGCTAAACATGAGCGTTTGCCGGTCCGGTCGAATCTGGCCGACGATCTTCCTGATTTGTGGCTCGAAACCCATGTCCAACATGCGATCGGCCTCGTCCATCACGAGGTAAGTCACACGACGCAGACTGCGGACACGAGGTTAGCACGCATTCTCTCATTTGTCCGAACGTACAGCACGTACTTAGTCTTGCCGGTCTCGAGCATGTCAATCAGACGGCCTGGAGTCGCAATGACGATTTCTACTCCCCGTTGGAGGTCACGGATTTGAGGGCCCTTGGGCGCACCACCGTAGATGGCAGTATTACGAATACGAGAGTTGGATCTACCAACATTCAGATTAGCAAGCAAGCCCTCAAAAACCAATCGGCTAACTCACCCAAACTTGGTGCACTCTTGCTGAATCTGCACCGCCAACTCACGGGTCGGAGCAAGCACGAGCGCAATCGGTCCGTCACCAGGGGCCAACAATGGTTGAGCATTGATATGGAGCATCGCAGGGAGCGCAAACGAGATCGTCTTTCCGGACCCAGTTTGGGCAATGGCAACGACGTCACGTCCGCTGAGCGCCATCGGCCAAGCCTGGCACTGAATCGGGCTAGGAGCGGTAAACCCTTGAGCCTTGATAGTGGTGAGGATATAGTCCGGGAAGCCAGCTTCGTCGAACGTCGACACCGGTCGGGGAACACCACGCCCTTGAACCTGTACCATAACCGATCAGCATACCAGCCACCGAAGATAAACAATGTTGATATCCGCACCTTCATCTCCTTTTGCCGTCTGAACTCTGCGATCTCGGACTCGGAACGGGCGGTTACTCGGGGATCTTCGCGGTAAAAGTTTTTCTCAAACTTGGTGAGGGTCTGCGAGGCCCAGTCGACAGTACGGAGTCCACCGCCGAGGTTGCTCATACGGTCTCCTCCGCCGCCGCCGTAGCCCCCTCCTCCTCCACCATATCCGCCGCCGCCATAGCCTCCTCCGCCTCCGCCGTACCCACCACCATATCCACGGCTACCGTAGTCGCCCTACAGACAACGAAAAACGATAAGATCCGGAAAAGGCTCAAACATAAACTAAAGTACCGTACCATTGTATATGATTACAATAAAAAGTAAAAGCTAAAAGACTGCAAGAGGTTTGTTTTTTGTCGAAATACGAGATCGACAAAAAGAGTCTATGGTCGTGGCTGGGAACAAGCACAAGCTGTGTGTGGCGCTTAATTCCAAATTACGCAAAAACTTTGATGGCCCGTGCGCATATCAATTACATAATTCGGCACGTTACGGATCCAGGATAAATACAGTTTGTGCAAAACGAAGCGTACGATCCAGCATATGACTCGGAGTACTCCTGGGGAGAGGATAAGGATACGAAGGAGGCCGAAAAACGGTGCGAGGCGACTATTGGAGTTGAGGCATTGAGATCTGGTCAGGCGAAAGAGCAGAGACCAGCTGATGTTAAACGAAAGGGGTAAATGCTGGTTGTTGGACTGCACGCAATTGCGTCTACCTCATGCACGGGACTCGAAATATAGTAATGGGATAGATTGGTGCCTGTAGTGTTATGCATCCGCTCGGAATTACAGTCACTGATGTTCCAATCAAGCCACAGCGTGCTTCCGTGGCGTAGGAAAAGTAGTACAATAACAGTCTCAATCCCAGCCTCAGCCACAGCCACAGCCACAGCCAGCCTCGTTGCTTTGCGATCCTAACCCTAAGTTTAAGTTTGGTTGAGCGCATATATGTGTCATGTGCATCGAGATGGTGGATGAAGCTGGCAAGAGCGCCGAAGCTAGTTCGAAAGCGATGATGGAGCTGGTACCTTCGTTCGATAAAGTCCAGTGGGCGAGCTGGCTTGCAACTGACCGCTTGGTTTTCAGCTCGTATACCTAACCAACTACCAGTTGGTTCGTGTAGGATCATGATCTTGCAATGGATTGTACATAAAATGTACGTTATCCTCAGCTAGCCACAGCCGCCCGATGGGACGTATGACAGCGATCACGACCCAGTAGGGTCTCTGTTTCCCGTTTGAGGTGTAGACAAGTGTGCAATGTATGCACGCGCAATAAGTTGACCGAGCAATAAGTTGACCGAGCCACCTAGGCCATTAGAGGATGTATTTCTGGTCCGTAGATTTTAACGGCTTCAGCCAGCTCTTCACCAAGCTGCCCCCAAGATAGACGTGCCTCAGATTATTAGACCCCCTGGACACTTAAAATGACACAATTCAACTCATACAATTCAACCCTTCTACCTTACGACCCAAACTGAATGATGGGTAGAGCTACAGTCACCATCATCTCAACGGAACCAGTTAAGGGTATCTCACCAAATCTACTTCCTCGTGGCACTGAGTGAGTAGACTATTGTATCGCCTCCCGAATGGGGTTCAGGTAGTGTGGTTTTAGTCCCGCTGGAGCTTCCAAGAAAGCATATGTGAGTGAAGATAAAATTGGACATACAGCATGTTATACTGTAGCGGCAAGAGAAGAACGTCGCTTACGTAAAAGCGACAGGCGCTTCACATTGTTTGCACACCTTTGGTAGGTCTGTCCCGCTGCGTCGGCCAGCCATGGGACATGGGACACATGAACGTCGGTGACTGTGAGCCGAGGGTCTAAAGGCAGAATTTCGTCGCTATATACCCAGCGAGTAGCCGCGTTGGGCAAGAAAACCACAATCGTTTAATCAAATTGTATACTACATATTTTGAAGCAATAAATTTTATAATCCCATATATGGGATCATCTGTCCCACCACGTCGGCAAATGGTGGGACATGGGACATTGGAAATTCGTAACGTCGCGTCGAAGTCGGCCGGGACCGGGACCGACGTTGTTCTCTTGCCGCTACAGTAGGTGTGTAGCAAGAGTTCTTGCATTTCCTGAGCACATAGCCTACGAAGTCGCGATGCTAATTTAAATCGAGGAAGGTAATTCGGTGTCGCAGGAAGTAAACGTGATCAGGCTGTAAAAAAAAATGACAGGAGTGGGCTAACGAGGCTACTCGTGAATGAGCTGATTTTGATTTCTGCCGGCTATGCAGAGTTACTCCTAGTGATTTGGCATATATGCTATGCGAGAAAGCCCGCAAAATCAATAGGATTTCTGTGTCCCTACAATCTCTAAATACTTCTCATAGTTACCGCTTAGGCAAGATATTATGGGCTGAAGCGGTCTACAAGGCAGTATAGCCCTAGTATGTTGCGCTAGGCCACGGTGGACCGACGTGACTGGTTTTATGAATGCATCTTCGAACTTCACAAAATAAGATATACTCAGCATATTTTAGTAGTAGCAATGCGACACTACAATAAATAGTAAACACTCGCTCCGTCCACCATTTAGTACGGTATAGTATTTTCAATCATCAGCTACGAGACCTTACGCCTATGAGCAACTTGACGCATTGTTAATCTGTTAGTGAGCTACAACGCTCCGATGGGGTATTCGGTATTTCCCACCGAACCGGGCTTGTCAAGTTCACTCACCTACATCCCCTCTGTATCAATGCCTATGGCGATGTTCAGCGTGACGGTCTAGGTCATTTTGCATGACGTGACCTCTTCCCGTTTTTACCTGCCTCCTTGCGCCACCTAGAGATCACTCGAGCCCACGGACCTGATCTGAAGATTATAGCCGGGGTTAAAACGTACTATCAGAACATAAGAGAGCTTAGGCTCCAGCGCTTCACAGTTTTCAACAGTCTGACGAGCTGCAAGTTCTGGAAAACTTTTCCTCCGGATCATGACTCATATATGTCAACCGACGACACTAAAGCATACGTCGTATGTTTCCGCTTTACTCGACGCTATTGCTCTCGGTGAAAGGGCATTCCCTTGTAGCCCTCGTTACCTCAGCAACTCGGCCCACACAATCTCTGCAATCGTTATGACTTGGACTCTGCCTCATTCCTTCGATCACTATGGGCCGTCCCAAGAGATCATTGAGAGGGTTTATGTGGACTTTGTCTTTGAAGTTAAGCCACCGACCTCTAGCAAAGACGGGTCCTTTCCACTACGGTGTGTTACACCAGGGTGGGGGGACGTTGCTGGATTTACGTCAACCTCTCCCGAGCTACGCGGGATAGGGTATATCTGGTGGCTTGTAGTGATTACTGGCGGCGCGATATCTCGACGATTGAAGAACGCCTGCTTGAGGCTTTCACTTAGTGAAGTAATGGCGCCTGATCCAAAGTACGTATACGAAGTAATACTTACACGGGCGTAACATCCAGGGAGCTACGGTGCGCGGGCGGCGCCTCACTTTTGGCACGTTACTGAACTGTTCCTAATTAGTTTAGCTAGCTATATGCGCTCTCAATCGATGTTCGGCACTATGACCGGAATCGCTCTGGATACCGCGACCTCGTTACCTCTACCTACCTCTTTGCGCCGGCTAGATATCACTAACGCACACGGACCGGACATTGCGACCAAAGGTATTGTCAAATAGCACTTCCCGAGCCCGGAAGACCTGAGTCCAGGACGGTGTACCATCTTTGATAGTTCGACCAGCTGCGGGTTTTGGGAAACATTCCCTCCGGATCATGGTTCGTATATGTTTATCGAAGATGCCGGCTCTTATACTGTATGTTTCTAAGGAGTAGAGGTCAAAATATTTGTTTATTAGAAATGACGGCGAATTTACAAGGTATCTATCTGATTTCAAACTGTATGCCGATACTTTCGTCTGTTTGCCCTACTTGACCGTACTCGTGGGAGCTAGCGGCCAACAGTACGTTTTCGACCGCCTCGAGCCGCTCAATAAAAGCTATCTGACGGCGGGTCGCTCTCCCGACGCTCTCCCCTTAGCTGTGCGCAGCCCCACACCCCCTTCCACTCAATCTGGGGATAGTGACTTCTGAAAATTTATAATCCGTAGCCAGATTGGGCAGGCCACGCATACATGACAGCTTAGATGTAGGCGTACGTACAGGCTAGCTGGTCCAATGCTGATGACATAGCATCAGTCCCTGAACCTTCACATTTTTGTTTTGATATTGGGGGAAGTGACCTTGATAGACGAGGTGATATATAATATTCCATTCTTGCTTCCCGCACCCCTTGCGCGGCAGATTCGAAAGACCACCCGCGCGACTGTTAGTCTTACACCTAGACGGAGGCTCCATCGACGATAGTGCAGGAAAAGTCACACAGTGGCGCCAGTCCCGGCTAACCTCTTTCCTTGGTGACCCTGATCCAGAGCCCGAGTTAGGTCTAGCGCATGCATGTGTCATATGCGTTGAATGAAATTGGTAGGAGCGCCGAAACTAGTGCGAACGCGATATTGAATCAGCCGGTGCCTTCGGCGGAAAAGGCCCGGTGAACGAACTGGTTTGCGCCTGGACACTTGGATTTTAGTTCCTACACCTGCTTAACTGCTGGTTAGCTCTTCTATCATCTAGCCATATGTATAGTCCTACAGTATACTTTAAGTGAACCGCACACTTTCCGGAGCTAGCCACGGCTGCCCGATGCGGCGCATGACGGTTACCACCGAGGAGTGGGGCCCTGCTACTTATTTGAAGAGTGGAAAGTATGCGACGTGTGCACTCTTTACACGTTGATCCAACCTGCTGGACCATTAAATCATGTGTTTCCAGAATAGCATAACCCCTAGATTTCGACCTCTTCAATCAGCTCTTCAACAGACTGCCCCTAAGGTCAACATACCTCGAATTATTAGGCGCCTCCCAACACATAAAAGATTGATAGCCTGTTTCAATCCGTACTGGTCCGCCCTTCTACTCAACGATCTATACAGTCCTAAACCTAATAATGGGTAAAGCTGAAATTACTACATTGTCTACGGGGCCAGCCCAGGTCCTCGTACCGAATCTACTTCCTCGTGACATCGAGTGAGTAATCCATTGGTTCCACTCTAGAGTAAAGCCGGGATTGTTTGGATTTAGGTCCACTGTACCTGCCGAGGAAGCATATATTGGTCGAGTCAAAGTTGGATATATAGCGTGTTACAGGTGAGTGTGGAGCAAGAATTCTTGCATCTCCCTGGCTCGTAGCTTACAAAGTCGCAATATTAGTTTGAGCCGAGGAAGGTCGTCCGGTGTTGCCGAAAGTAAATGTGGTCAGGCCGTCAACAAATGTCAGGAGTGGGCTAACGAGGCTGCCCGCAAATGAGTATATTTTGATTCATCCTAGCTATGTAAGGTTACCCTTAGTGTGTTAGTATATATGTGTTGTGTGAGCAAGCCCATAGAAACTATGTTTCAGGAGCCCAACAACCGGTAAATACCCATTCGTGGCAGCTGCTTGGCGAGGTAAAATGCCATGGGTTGGGGGGTCTATTGAACAATGTTGACGCTGCCGTGTACTGGCACCCAGGAAACTATGATACGCTGGTGCATGTAATATTCGAGGAGTTACCGTGCGCCGACGGAGCCCTGATTGAACCAAGTCGCCAGGTCGACTTTGACAAGTTTAGTGACTTTTGTCTTTTTTCGATTGACAGGCACACCGATGTTCGGTAGGACGATGGAGGTCGCCTTGCATATCGCGATTTCTGCTTGCCTCTACCTGCTTCTCGCCGCCTGAAGATCATGTATGCCCACGAACCTGACATGAATCTCATCACCACCGTCGGAAAATGTTGTCCGAACCTGGGGGAGCTTAAACTTGGGCGCTAGCAAGATATTCAACAGTCCAACGATTGTGAGTTTTGGAAGACTTTTCCTTTGGAGCATGACTCATACATGTCCACCGACAGTACTGACGCATATGCCATATATTTCTGCTTGAATTGATGCTGTTGCTCTCGGTGCCTTTGCAGCCCTCGTCTCAGCAACCCACTCCACAATGTCCGCAATCGCTACGACTTGGACTCTATCTCACCCCTTCAATCACTATGAGCCGCCTCTAGAGACCATTAAGAAGACTGTGACCTTTGTCCTTGAAGTAAAGCTACTAACCGCTAGTAAGGGTGGTACCCTTCTTCTATGTTGTGTTGAACCAGGGCGGGGAGACGTTGCTAGACTTATGTCAGCCTCCCGCAGCTGCACAGGATTGGGTATACTAGGTGTCTTGAAGTGGTAACAGTGCGACACCGACGATTGGAAAATGCTTGCTTGTGGCTTTCACTTAGTGAAGTAATGCCGCTCGATCCAAAGTATGTATATGAAGTAATACTAACACAAGTTGAAACATTTAGGGAGCTACGGTGTGCTGGCGATGATTCGATTTACTCACATTACTAGACCATTCCCGATTAGTTTGGCCGCCTATATGCGCCCTTAATCAATGTTCAGCACTGTGGCTGCGGTCGGTCTGGATACGGCGACCTCCTCACCACTACCCGCTTCTTTGCACCGACTATATATCATCAACGCACACGGACCAGACATGGAAATTATAGCGGCTGTCAACTCAATTGCACCCTTCGGACCTGGAAGACCTGAGACTAGGACGTCGCACCATTTTTAATATTTAGTTCGGCCGGCCGCGGCTTTTGGGAAACATTCCCTCTGGACCACAACTCATATGCGCCTATCGAAGATATCGATTCTTATATTGCATATTCGTAAGAAATAGGAGCTAGAAGACTGAAAGAGGCTTACACTTCACCGGGAAGACAATCAACCGGAGACACCGCATGGAGCTGTCTCTGGGAAAAGTGCCGAGTTACACAGCTTGTGTAACCGTTGCGTCGCCTCAACTTACTCACGACCGACCCACGACCGACTCCAACCTCTGCTCCAATACAAGTGTTACTCACCACCGACACACGGCTCTGCAGCAACATGCGACCTTTTTTTCACACCATGTACTCACTGGACCAAACGCCTACTTACTCGAGCTTAAATAATCGGCAAAGTTTTACACTCGACCACATTGGGGACAGTGCGGTTTACCCCCATTTCCCTTGTTTTGCTTCGCTTAGCCTAGTGTCGTGTGTTTTTTCTGCAGCAATGAGTACTTTCTAGTGGGGGCGTCGCACTTCTTGGAGCAGATGAGCTCGGTGCGTACTAGGTTCATGGCTCTGGAGCAACGAGTGCACCTGTTGCTGTGCGATTTTTAGTTAGGACTAGTGCATCGCCTATTGCTTTCTGGTACGTCCTGTGCTCCCAGTTGAACTTCCCTTTGACCCTTTCTAGTAGGTCACCATCACTAGTCACATTGAGATACGGGTTGGGTGCTGGTACGCAAGCGTGACCTTGATTCCGAACTGCCGCGACCTAACGCTAGACTAACGGCCAATAGTTTCAGAGTCATACGATTCCTAAGGTTTAATTACATATGGTTCTCTTAACGTGAGTATAGTGTCCATTCGCAATACTCTTGAAATTATTGACGTGATGCAGGCTAAATCGTATGTTTCCAACTATCTGAACGAGCCAGCCAGTAGGGTTGTTTCATTTACCGATTAGATATATGACTTACCGTCATTGCCTCAGAATCTCGAGTTTCTCACAATCACATCTTAGCCGCCTTAGCTTGTGTACCAACACCCACATTCGATGTGATAGGAGTAGAAGCGCTACTTAAGCCCCCTGCCTCGTCAACCTCTGCCGGTTTCTACAAGCAATATTAACAGTGAGTCCTGGCAGTGATTTCGGGATATATGACTTACCCCCATTGCTTCAGAGTCTTGGGCCTCTTGCGTTCGAACCCTGGCTGCCTCGGCTTCTACATCAACGTCTAGAGCTACTGAACTCGATGCGACGAGTGTAGATGTACTGCCTAGATCGCCTGCCTCACCCATCCCGGCAGTCGGGTCGTCTTCAGAAGTCTTGATGGTGAGTCCTGGCGCAATAACCTTGAGGTCCGCTACCGCTACATCTAACCAAGTCGCCTCATAGGATAGCTCGCTGCCGATCACCCGAACCTGTTGCTCGGATACAAACCTGTAGCTCTCCACATCCCCAACCCGCTGGCAAGGCCCCTCGTTGGAACCATTGAGGCGAGCGTTCGCCTCACAGAGCCCCTGAATTCAGCCTCGGCCAGGCGTAAACGTTCGGTGAGTGACCCACTTGATTCTTGTGTTACGTTTCCAGCGTCTCTAACCGAGCTCTGAAGATCTCAAGACCTCGATCCTGGGCACGCATGGCCTGACCGGCAACGGAAGGGGTGCTCATACTTATAAATACTTGGCATCGAGCCCATGATGTACATGCCTTAAATCGAGGCTAAGGTATTGAGTCAAAATATGTATAAATTGATAAATAAATCGTTCATATGCGAATATACAGTGTTCAGAGGGTAGAAATTAGATAGAAATCAAAGAAACCGATGAAACCAAAAAATAGGGGTAGGGGGCGCCGTGTATCCATGAAGTCACATGAATCGTGTTTTTTTTTTTGGATACATATTTAACGTACCGCACGAACACAAGGTCGAGCTGCACAAGAGAAAGAAGAACAGAGAGACGAGAGAGGGTGTAACGTGAGAAAACAGCGGAGAAAAGGAGGCACGGTTAACAAGTGAAGAGGTATACGTGTAGTCCTAACTAACTAACCAGCGAGAGGAAGGAAGCGAGCTAGAGTTTGATAAAGGCCGTGAAGAGGAGAAAACGCACAATAGCCCTTAAGGCCCTTGTACGTGCCAAACAAAGTTTCCAACTGAATCGACAACGAAATGGCTCGTAGATGATGACGCGCCTTTCTGAAAGTCGGACAGTGTCTAAAAACGTGAGTGATAGATTGGAGAGTTTTGTGATTACAGGGGCATGATGGATCTTCGCCCGGGACAAACCGAGCATAGTATTCGCCGAAGAATCCATGTCCTAGTATAATTTGAATGATTCTCGAGCATAACTTGCGTCCTTCAGAGAAGGGGTCTCACGTGAATCGTGTCACCTTCGTGTCAGCCTTGAGTATTTTCGTTCCCGCTCGATGGTTACACAAAATAGGGTCCCGCGTAAGTACCCCCTGTGTCACCTATGTGTAATTTAGGCCGACTCACACCCTACGCCCCGTGTCGGTCGGCGCTTGGCCCAGTGAGTGTGAGGCTTAAATTTGGTGGCCCGTGCGCACGAGAAATTACATAATTCCGTAAATTACATACCCGATACAAGCAGCAAGTTCATATAGAAAAGTCTACAATCCAATTTACGGCCCGGGGTACCCGTTGGGATACGGATAAGGATAAGAAGGAGGTTGAGAAATGGGTGGGACAGGGGTCTGATATTGAGGTATCGGGATGGAGACGGGTGAAGGAACGGGCATGGGAGCAGTGACAGGCTGGCGTTGGATGAATGGCGCAAATGCTGGTGGTTGCGCTAGGCGCGGCTGTGTCTGCATAGTATATAGAGCTTGGGGTATGGCGCTTGGATACGCTGGTACCTGTGGCACCATATGCCCGTTTGGAATCGCCTGGAAAGAGGTGTACATGTATGCCGGTGGAGCGAGGCCGGTCGACTTGATATCTGCCGTTCCGTTTGTTTTCGGTACACCGTTGGCAACTGGTTTGCGAGCCGTGTTGCTGCATGCACGGCATTTGAAGTCCACAGCGGACCAGTTACGTTTAGGATGACCCGCTAACTCGTCGGCACGATCATGACATGTCGTACTTGGTTTGTCTCACGTCAGTAACGCGACAAACGACGAGGGGCATGAACACTCACTGAGACCACCGACCACACGACTCGCATTTAACAAGTTGAGTCCCATCATCCTACCAAAAATCATCAGCATTTACTTATAACCCAACCAAACGACAACCTACAATATTCCACCCCTGTTTCCCACACCCCTCACACAACAACTCCCAAGGATCATCAGTCCGACTACTCGTCCCAGATTCAGACGACGGCTCCACAGGCGACGGCGCAGGAGAAGTAGTAACCCCAGTCCCAGCGGTCCTCCCCGGTCGAAGCCGGATCTTCACAGGCGGATCGGGTGTAACGACATCGGGCGCAGGTGAAGCACTCTAAATGAATCACATCAGTCTCACAACAAACCCATGTCTCGACAGATCCACTCACTCCACTCTCCGTAGTATCCCCATCCCACAAATTACGCCTCCCAGCTCTTGTCTCTCGCGACCGTACCTTCTCCTCGCGGTCCCGTTCACGTCGTACCGCTTCTTCCTCTGCTCGTCGCTGGCGCTCTTCAATCCGGCGCGCTCGCGCATGAAGCTCGAGCTCCTCGGCTCTTCGTACCTCTTCCTGTCGCTGAGCCTCGATAATCGACTCTTTGATCGCGATCCTGGATGACCGTTTCCGGTTCTGAACAGCCGTCTCGAGTTTCTTGACTTTGAGTTGTGCCTAGAACCACAAATGCGTTAGCATACAATCACACCCTCCGAATAAAGTATGCTGCACATACCCGCAAGGAGGTAGTCACAGCCGGGACAAGCACATTATTCAAGAAATTCCTAAACGCCTTTTCGTTCGGATGCGTCGCTTTTTCGAATCGCGCAGGGAACGCTTC
>WSLO01000778.1:0-10013 GCA_019677385.1 Ceratobasidium sp. 392 | reverse complement strand
AATGGTCATGCCTAGCCTTTCGTACTCTTCCTCGACCGTTTCTTCCACATCTACAAATCAAACACTAGACCCGCACGACTCTTCTCCCCAACAACCATCTCGTCCCCCAACGCCCGGCCGGAAGCCTAGCGCCTCACTGTCCGAAGAATACTATGTTCCCCTTCCAGAGTCTCCTTCCAAGCTGCGTTCAGTCGATGTAGGTGCCGACGAAACCCCAAGACGACGAAGGGACGAGACACCGCGCGCCAAGAGCAGACATAGGAGTGGGAGCAATGCTGGCGTTGCACTTCCCAAGCTGAACTTGTTCCCTACTCCCGCCCCTGCCGGCCTTTTTGGAGAAAAGGTACCCAGATCAAGGTCTGGCTCTGCAACATCTGTCGGACTATCGCTCCTCACGGGTGAGATTGATTATGAACCCACGAGCCCGAAGAAAACCAGGCCTTCCAAGTCGGACGATGTATTTGCATCACCCCAACTCGAGTCGAAACCGATACAAGAGCCCGCACCGAGGACGCCCAAACCAGTACAAGATCTCGGGCTCAAGCCGCGCCATCGCCCTCGTGCAAGCGAAATCCTACCTAGACCTGTACCTGTCAAGACTGCGCCGAGAAATGTGTCTACTCCCAGCACGCCTACTACCCCTATTGACTCGGCGACTCCCATGCCTTCTACCCCTCCCGTTGTCGCAACTCCTCCCGGCAGGACTGAAAATGCTGTCTCAACTCCACCAGCTTCTGCAACACCTATTCGCGCGAAGCGTGCTGTTATACCGGGCGGAATGCGTACTCCTGGACGTCCTGGTGGGGTAGAGGAAAACTTGAGGAAGAGCATTGGTGCTGAGGGATTGAGAAAGAGTCAGAGTGTCGCTGAAGGCCTTAGAAAGAGCCAGCTTGGTGCGGAGATGCTGAAAAAGAGTCAAGCTAGCTCGGAGGCGTTGAGGAAAAGCCAGGTTAGCACTGAGACGCCGAAGAAGAGCCAGGTGAGGGTGGAGGCCAGGGATAAAGCTAGGCAGGCGCACCGTTTGAAAAAGAGCACGTCGTCGGTTTCGGTCACCCCGCGATCGAGTCTAGAAGAAAGTCGTCCACGAACGAGCACAGAAGAAAGTCGCCCGGTCGTAGGAGAGGGCGCTAGGCGGGCCAAAGAGTCGAGCAGCAAGGAAAACGTCGAGGCAGAACCAAGACGAAGCATCGAAGTGGAGAGGCGCACTAGCTCAGAGGCCGAGCGTAACGGTCCACCCAGCGATGGGAAAATGGTGCGCACCTCGGCAGAGAAAAAAGAATTACTCGGTGCGTGGTTGGGGAACGTCGATGCGCTCGTTGAAGGTGTTCAGCGCGCTGGCGTATGGGGATTGCGGTAAAGGTTTTGTTTATCAGACTCGTTCGTACTTTACATTTTACGCTTTCTAGTTTTCGCTTACTTGTTTGTCCATGCTGTGATCTTACCATATGTTCTCCCTCAATGTTGGCACTCATTTGCATCGTTGTAGACACTCCCTTGCAGCCAATAGATCTATAAGTTATCGGCACAGCTTTGCTGAGGCGTTTAAGTCGACGTGGGACTTTGACCCACTTGTTTTAGCATGCATACAGTAGCATTTATAACTCTATCTATATTCTTCACTGCCGGTTCTCAACTCGACTCAACTCGCCGAGTGAGCCGGTCCGATGCTCAGGATTCGATTTACTTTTGTCCCTTAAAGTAAATCATATGTAGAAATTTATCGAGCTTTGGCAAAACTAGCAGTAATAAGCTTACGAATTCTGATGTGGTGCGTCAACATTAGGCACCAACATCTAGGTGAGAGACGCGTCCGACAACAAGCCGATTCAAATCGATTTACTATAATTGAGGCTACGTTAGTACGACGTACTCAATATGTAGTAACCATCTGATAACAACTGGGCTGTATGCGCTTAAAGTGCCAACTTCCTGTCATTGGCATTCATCCAGCTACGTACGACCAGGTGCTCTTTAACTTTCTCAGAAGTTGTCAATGCACATGAGCAAACATTTCCCAAATTCGAGCTGCTCATGTATGGTCATGTGATCGAACGCGATTCCCCACGATCACAACGTTCGCGATGACAAGATTGTATACTTCGCTTCCGTTCCCAATTACTGCAGATCATGACTTCTCGGCCATCGTCACCACCTACGCAGTACGCATCTCTTGAAGAGTTATATAAATTGCTAGAGAAATCACCAGAGCAAGAACCCGTCCTATTAGAACTGCAAGGTAGGCGATGCTAGGGCACAAGATTCAAAGTAGAATTTATCACAAATTGTTGGGTAGCGCTCGAATCGATATATCTTTCCGAGAGCATTCGAGTATGGCCAATCTCATTATCTCATCCTGATTCTGGCTTTTCCAAGATTCGTTTTGAGATCATCACCTCGTGAGTAAATTCTTCAACTATCTGGTACTTGGTCTTAGCAATGAACTATAGCCTTCAGTCTCCTCACGAAGATGTGTCCCTACATCTTCTTATCACCATGCCACCGTCTTATCCTGCATCTTCGGCGCCCCAACTGCAACTTCTTTCCCGCTATGTTGGCGCTTTCAGTGTAGATCCTGGACTCTCGGGCCCGGTGCTCCGAACATATTTTTCTAGCTTGACGGGCGTAGCATGGAGCCCCGGAGATAGTGCTGTATTCGATGGAGTAGAGCATGTGCGAGAAAGAGCTACTAATTGGTGAGCCGCTAGTGGGAAGGGTGCTCCTTGTGATGGATTTGCAAACTGCTTTCTAGGTATCAAGAGAAGCTAAGCGAAAAGTCTGCTGGCGAACTACAGCGCGAACTGAACAAAGAGAATCATACTGTTGAACCCACTCATGATGCTGAACAAAATATTCCGATGGAGTTAGCTGCGTCGGTTGAACTGCCCTCGGGGATCGAGTTTACAGTTGCGGAGCCTATTACTGATCGAAAGAGCGTGTTCATTGGAAGGGCTTGTAGGATCACCCACCACGAACAAGTTCCAATCATCCTCGCTTATTTGATGGCAGACAAACGAATTGCTAGGTCGGCATAGTTTTGATGTGTATATGCGATACGTGTACTCACCAAATGTAGGGCCGCACATCCTATTATTAACGCGTGGAGATGCACAGTTGATGGGGTTTTGCATCAAGGTACGATGCAGACATGAGCTATGCTGCTTGGACACTAATATTTCAGTAGATAATGATGATGACGGAGAGTCGGCTGCAGGCAGAGGATTGGCGCATTTACTCCAGATCATGGTATGTAACCGGGTGAAAATCAGCCAAGTTATTCATTCAGGGCTACTAGGACTTGGATAATGTTCTGGTTATTGTGACTAGATTTTTTGGAGGGTCAGTGCTTGATATCTTCACAATACGGTATCGTCTGAAATGTTATTCAGCATACACCTGGGACCCGATAGGTTCAAATGGTATAGGAGCTTAACATAAAAAGACCGCGAGTTGCTAATCACCTCAAAATACAGGATAAATCAGTCTGCGCGGAATGCACTTGAACAAGGAGGATTTCTGGAACAGACGAACGCTTCTGCTGCTGGCCGCAAGGCAAAGCGCCGAGCATAGTATAGTTACCGATCCAATGTTACATTTTACTAGCCACCGCTTAGCGAACAGATAAGTCAAGCGAACCTTGATGACCTCACCGACGCCATTTCAGACCTTCACAGAGTAACCACCGCGTCCATCGGCATCTCAGGACCGATTGCGCCCACCTGGTTAACCACGAGGTTATAACAATATAACCTCCGTGTGCCCCGAACCCACCCTCGGCAGTGATGCTAAGATTGACCCGAACTCCATCTGCCTTAAGATCTCCGACCGCTTCACGCGTAGTCTGTGCCAGAACCACTCCCCTCAGACTCGGCTTTGCATTGCACTTGTCAAGGATGGCATCAAGTCTCACTACTAACGTAAGAGCTGGGCTCCGATGATGTGCCAGTCTACGATAACCAATCCTTGGGTATGCTAGTTTTCAGGCGTGAAAGACCAGAATCTTATCAAGAACCAGGCGTTCATCGGTGGTCAATGGGTAGATGCCAAAGACGGCGGAAAGATCAAAGTGAACAGTAAGTTGGGGACCTTTGCAGACTAACAGCGAACGATACCAGCGTGTCTTAGACCCGGCTACTGGCGAGCTTCTCGGTACCGTTCCTGAGCTCGGGGTTGAGGACACCAAAAAAGCTATTCAACACGCCGCAGAGGCTTTCAAGACATGGTCAAAGACCACGGCCAAGGTTCGTTTCATAGGTTCATACAATCGACCACAGTTTGGACATCAACCTCTTTGCTTTAGGAGCGCCACGATGTCCTGCGTAAATTGTACCAGCTCATGATCGACAACAACGACGACTTGGGGTTAATTATCGTACGTAAGCTTATCGGAAGACTCGTGTGCCTTTATTCTAAGCTGCCATCCTGCAGACCCTAGAGAATGGGAAGCCGCTTGCTGAAGCCAAAGGCGAGAATGCATATAGTGCATCATTCGTTGACGTGAGTGTTTAGTCCTCCCGCTTTTAGACGTGGCTTAGTAGCAATTTCTCCATAGTGGTTCGGTATGTTCGGCCAATTCGCATTTCGTGCCTATCGCTTAGTATCTTCGTGTCCATAGCCGGCGAGGCGATGAGAACTTATGGAGGTCAGCTCTTCGCCCCTAAAGTCCGCTCGACGTCTAACGTGAATTTAGAGGTTATTCCCTCACCCATGCTTAGCATACGAAACGTCGTTGTCAAACAACCCGTTGGTGAGTTTTGTATACCCGCTTAATAATTATTGCTTATTTCGCTTACATAGGTGTGGCTGCACTCCTAACCCCATGGAATTTCCCGAGTGCGATGATTGGACGTAAACTCGCTCCTGCTCTTGCTGCGGGATGCACAGTTGTGATTAAACCTCCTGCCGAGACGCCGTTTTCGGCCTTGGCGTTGACTGAGGTACTCATTCTGCATCTATTTTGTATGCGCAGGTTCTTACAAGTTCTAGCTCGCGCGTCGCGCTGGAGTGCCGGATGGTGTGATCAACGTTGTTACCACCGACAAGAACATCAAGGATGTTGGTAGGGAGCTATGCGAGAGCAAAGACGTGAAAAAAGTGTCCTTCACAGGATCCACGCCCGTCGCCAAGATTCTTTCGCAGCAGGCGAGCTCGACACTAAAGAAGTAGGTGTATCTTAGTTGCCGGTCGTCCGTGAGCCAACTGAACTATGACTCCACGTCTAGAGTGTCATGGGAGGCCGGTGAGTATACTTCTACTCCAGTGACCATGCGGACCACATACCGACCTCGTGGTATTTTTGATAAACAGGTGGCAATGCTCCATTTATTGTGTTTGACGATGCAGATATCGAGAAGGCTGTAGAAGGCGCCATTGCTTGCAAGTTCCGCGGCTCTGGGCAAACATGTGTTTGCGCAAATAGGTACGTGTTCAGACAAAATATAAATCCATGCGTGCTCACTAGCTGGCTATGCAAGAATCTACGTCCAGGCGTCGGTGTATGCTGATTTTGCAGCACAGCTCGCAGAGAAGGTAGATGCATTTAAGCTAGGGAATGGAATGGATCCTAAGACGCAAGTATTTCAACGCTGAAAGTCTAAGAATAACCTGCTCAGCATTGTCCCCGAATATAGTACACATGGTCCTCTAATTCACGCCAAGGCGATTGGAAAGGTTGAAGCTCACGTGAAAGACGCTGTCTCTCGGGGAGCTTCCATACTAGTTGGTGGGAAACGCGCCGAATCTCTGGGCCCCAATTTCTTCGAGCCAACTGTGCTCGCAGATGTCCCTACAGACGCGCAGCTCGCCGATGAGGAAACATTCGGGCCTGTGGCCGCACTGATTAAGTGGGCGGGTTTCATTTGTACTTGAACATGTTTACTGAGCGTAGCGTATCTCGCTAGATTCGAGACCGAAGACGAAGTCATCCGATTAGCAAATAATTCAGATGTCGGTCTGGCGGGATACTTCTTCTCGCGCGATGTAGGACGCGTCTGGAGAGTGGCGGAAGCACTCGAGGTCGGAATGGTTGGTACGAATACTGGATTAATCAGCCAAGCGCAAGTACCGTTTGGTGGGGTCAAAGAGAGCGGACTCGGGCGTGAAGGAGGGCCCCATGGAATCGATGAGTACATGAACACCAAGCTCGTTGTATTTGGAGGTTTGTAAAGGATCGAATTCGTTGTATTTGATAAATGCTAGGAGTGAATTGGCTACAAACTGAATAGCTATCACTAGGGCATTGCGCATACATGCGTCTTTCCCAGAATGTATTCCTGGAACAAGTGTGGCAGTGAGTGAGCCAAAAACGTATTCTCTTGGCGCCGAAATATGCGCGTGCCACATGCACTGGGCCAAGCGCCGACCGACACAGGGGGTGTAGGGCGTGTTGGGTCCCACGTGAGTACCCCCTGTGTCACGCATGTGTAATTTGGGCTGACTCACGCCCTACGCCCCCTGTGTCGGTCGGCGCTTGGCCCAGTGACATGGTGTGAAATATTTGCGGATTACATGCTGCTATGGCGCCGACCTCTGTCGGTGGCGAGTCATATGTGTGTCGGGGTAGAGATCGGAGTCGGTAGTGGGTCGGTGGTGAGTTGCCTGAGACGACGCAATGGTTACACGTGCTGTGTAACTCGGCGCTTTTCCCAGTGATGGCAAGTCCGAGGTCGCAAGGTACTTCTCCGATGAGAATTCACGGAGATGATTGTCGGTGTCAACAACCCACGCGGGGCCATCCTACACCGAATGGACCGGAACAGAGCGTTGACTCGCAGTTTTTCCACAATAAAAGGAGAGCTCTCGAGCACTCCTAAGGTCAAGGTCTCTCACTCGTTTCGTCTCCGCTTTTCTCGAAAGTTCACTCATTCACTATGCTCTTTGCATCCCTCCGCTCCTTCGTCGTCGCTCTTTGCCTCGGCTCCACTATGACACGCGCACAACAACCTACAGCGACTCGTCGAGGCTGCGGCACTCCTCATGTGTGAGTTCAGGTTTTTGTTGCCTAAGCATAAGAGCAATAACCTCCCCACGAAATACAGTCCCGAAGAGCTCAAAGCTGCCGAGTCGCACTTTGCGTCTAACAAGATCTCGGTTGCCAGTAACTATACGTCTGTAACCCCAACGGTAAAAGTTTATTGGCATGTCATCCAAGCAGGCAACAGTGAGCACATGGATAGTTTATTTTTGTCATAAACCTCATCTTTACCCTGGGTTACAGATCTGACTCAAGGCAACATCCCCGACGCACAAGTAGTCCAATCTCTTATTGCAATGAACAACCACTACAACAGAGCAATCAATTTTAAATTGGCAAAAATCACACATACCACCAATGCGTAAGTCTGGTTCAGTTCTCTGCTACTCTGCTACTCGGCGTTGTTAACATGTCTCATCCCTTCTTAGTGACTGGTTCAATAAAGCCGGTCCGAAGACCAAAGAGCAAGCCGCAATGAAAAATGCGCTTCGTGCAGGCGGTCCGGCCGACCTAAACGTCTACACGGTTGGGTTTAAAACAGGTCCGGGCCTGGGTCTTCTTGGATACGCGACTTTCCCATCCTCGTATGCTAAGCGCCCGAAAGACGATGGCGTTGTGATCCTATATTCTTCTGTCCCTGGCGGGACGACGCAGAATTACAACCTCGGGATGACGCTTACCCACGAAGTCGGTCACTGGCTCGGCTTGTACCATACCTTCCAGGATGGATGCGACGGCAAAGGTGATTATGTCAGTGACACGCCGGCCGAGGCTGAGCCCGCTTCTGGGTGCCCCGTCAAACGTAACACTTGTCCTGGAGCCGGGGAAGACCCGTGAGTAGTATTAACGCCTAACAGGTCCCCTCTGATCTAACTTTTGCATAGCGTTCAAAACTTCATGGATTATTCGTATGATTATTGCATGACACAGGTATGTGGAACATTGTGCGATCGAGATTCACTTGGCTTACTCGAGTTTATCTAGTTTACTCCTGGCCAGGTCAAGCGCTTCAGGTCTCAGATCAAGACCTACCGTGGGCTATAATCCACAGTATTCATGGGTGTATCTATTGTCTAACAGATTTTGCCCCGCATACAATCTACTTTTGCTTTGGTATATGCAGCCCAACGTGTGATCAATTTGAACGTGGGAAGATAGGGCCTGGAGGGCTGACTTATGATCCCTGAATAAACCATTCGGCTTTGGTTTGTGGACCACATGCATGCGCGGAGCGACTGGCTGGAGAAACCGAGCTTATGTCATCGCTTGCCCAGTTGAACCGTTTACAGACTCGGCGCGCTTAGAATCAACTACCGCCTTGTTATGCTGAAGATCTTGGCGACATACTAGAACGATGCTTGGTCCTACTTCCAAACCTGTGGTTCCCTTTGAAATCGTTGTCTTAATCATCAGGTTTGCACTGGCCGTGCAAGTATCTGTACCTCCTAGCCTCCCGGACCAACTACGTACTTCCGTTTTACTTCTGAACCATGAATTTCGCAATACTTTTATGAAGGAGTTCTACAAAACCGTGGTAGTCTGGTCCTTGAATATAATCAACAAGTTCGCAGATACACTTAGGATCTCGCCATCGCTCGGGTCTCTTGCTCTCAATCTTTGGATAGGCAACTAGGAGATAAAACTAGCACGTAGCTTCGTATTGTCGGAGACTGGGACAAGCAGCCCTCTTGACCGCTTGAGATACATCTTACCAGCAACGCCAAACCTTCGTCGCCTTTACATTGCGGCCAACGCTACCTCGCACAAGTTCAGAATCGAATGTCCAATTCCAAAAACAGTCCAACACTTGGTCCTCCCCGAAAGCTGGCTTCGTAAGGCGTCAGCCGCCAATTATCTCCCGCCTAGCCTAGGATTTATCCGTTTTAGAGGTCGATCAGACGTGAGAGACTTGTCTATAGTCATGGGGCTCTCCCCCCGGCCCTCCCGAATAGCCTTAGAGATTCGTGTACACCATCATGGCTCTATAATCGATATGTTCATCCCCGCGATGACCAAGAATTCGCCTGATACACTTAATCCCTGGCAATCCTGGGTCGAATTCATGACATCGCCGGACGAGGCTGGGGGACTCAAAATATCCTTGGAGAATATTAGAATGATCATTTCTGCTGAGCCTGCGAGGTGAAAGATAAGAGTCGTGAGTCAAGAGCTGAACGACGAGGCGCAACTTGATTTACGGTTGTCTGAGAATGATGCCTCTCTAACTACTCTACCCTAAACCAAGGTGGGCAGCTTTTTGTCTTTATGTAACAGCATTCTCAATTTATCTAGTTCGCCTAGGGCCTGGTGTTTGATGCAGCACCATTATCTCAGACACTCAAATATCGCTTGTGTCATGGCTGTGTATGTTTCGCGTGTAATACACATGTGCATGTATGTTAAACCTTTGACATATAGCCCCGTTTATTTAACCATTTGAGGATCCTGTGGGTGATCTGCAAACGCTATAAGCGATCTCAGGACTCTTGTTTGTACCATAGTCACAGTAACAGTTTCTTTCTTGCGGTACTTGTAAATTGCTCTGTGTCAAAATTTGCGGGTCTAGTTTGGTTGTACCTCTTCAACTTTAGACTATATGCGTATTGTAGTTCTTGTTACACATTGGCCTGGATGTATGAGTCTAGTTTTATGTCATCGCGGAGCCTTTATGAGTCGAATCATTATAGACTCGACTCTTAGAGCCAATCACCACCCCGTTATACTAGAAATTTCAGTGATATACTACAATAATGCTTGGTTCTGCTTCTACACGTTCAATTCCCTCTGAAATCACCGTCATGATTATTAGGTTTGCACTGGCCGCGCAAGTATCTGTGCCTCCTAGTGCCCTAGATCACCAATTACGTATTTCTGTTTTACTCTTAAGCCGTGGACTTCGCGCTATATTTATCAAGGAAATTTATAATACTGTGGTGCTCTGGTCTTCGAACGAGGTCACCAAATTTGCAGATACAATTAGAATCTCGCCATCACTTGGATCGTTTGTTTTCAATCTTTGGCTAGGCAACAAAGAGATAAAACT
>WSLO01000777.1:0-12616 GCA_019677385.1 Ceratobasidium sp. 392 | reverse complement strand
AAAGCCGCCCGACTAGATCTAGACGACGCAGTAAACGAGACAGCTGTAAGACTTTTGGAATCCGAGCCGATGAGAAGATTCAGCGCAGTAGCGAGCGGGAGGATCACAGGGCCCAAGACGAGATATGGCTTCATCGTTGAGACGGCGTCTGGCGGTACGCACCACAGGCCCAACTGTCTAGGTAGGAAAGAGTGTCACTTCAGCAGCCCACGCTATTATATATATTCAACAGGCACGGGCAGTTGATCTATCGTGGGACGCCAAGTCATCCGAACCTGCCAGCGGCATGGTGATGTGCAGTACGCGATCCGTCAAGAGACAACTTTATTTCCCCATCCGGTAATTAAAGCGGATATCTGTCGGCTATGTGGACCTGGTGACTGTGAGTTCTTTGTGGTTGACGTGCAAGAAGTGGCATGGTGGAAGGTCTGGACTCAGTGCCTCGGGTGAATCATATCAACTTGATATTATCAAGCTTCGCCTGATGGCCGAAAGAATCACACGCGCTGCCGAAAACATAGTGTGCTCGAGTGCTGTTGTTTTGTATCTACTGAGATGAAGAGTATTTCCCAGGCAGTCTGGGAAGTTGTGCCACGTGAGCCAGCGAGTTTAGAATCGGAATTGGCTTATTTTTTTCGTTGGGGTACGGCTAGGAAGGAGCATAATTATAATATTGGTTTAGTCCTTTGCAGAAGCGACATATTTGAGCTTTGTATGAGAAGTATCCTTATGATAATAACGCATGAATGTGAGAGCCATTACCAGACAGAACGAGACCCAGTGTTGTCATCAGCAGGCGTAGTCAGGATGACAATACTGGTTCAACGAACCAGTCGAGCTGCTTCAATCGTTGGGCTCTCAAGCCATTATTAAAGTGTCAAATAGGTACGCAGAGCATACAAAGTGAGCCAAGTGGACAGGTGGCAAATTTACTGAGTGTTCAGGAGCTCAAGAATCAGAAGGAGCCGCTCGAAGAAATAACAATACAGCCAAAAGGTATGGTTCGTTCTAGAAGATTGCCTCGAAAATTACCGCGAAGATAGAGAAGGTTGTGAGTCTTAGATTTCTTTACCGATAGCTGGCGACGCTTTATATATATCTATGTACTAGCCCATCGAAACCTCAGTACTGTGACAATGATGCCTCGATTACAGGAGCATGAGCCGTAGGGTGCTGATCACTGATCACAAATGATTAAGAATGGATCCGTATAGCACCAAGAGCTTTGGAGCAGGAGAAGGAGCACTAGATGATCACGAAATAGCAAACGAGCGTGTCGTCGTGGTTCAATTTGGGTCCAGCCCCTTTAGATCACGTGATTTTTTAGTGTACCAGCCCAACAATCGAAATACACAAACTACCAGCATTGTATGATATAGCCTAAGATAGTATCTTCGACTATAGGCCTGTACACACCCTCTTCGTAGTATTTTTCTACAATGACAAAATTTTCGACGCATATATACAGGAACACATCCATCTCAGCCGACAAACTATAATACTGTACACAGTTTCGGACAATCCCCTCCACGGTTTCTCAAGTTCGAGTAGCTGCGACAAAAAATGAGTCTAAATACCTTACAGTTTCACATAGGAACATACCTCTCTCGGCCTGTACGTCTACAGGCTTCTCATCAGGAGTAGCAGACAGCGCATGGTGCGCATGGGTCAGATGCTTCTCATGTGGCTTCCATCCGACCGAGTTCCAAGGTTTGACACCGGCCCGGTACATTTCGTCAACCTATTGGCCCGTTGAGATTGAGTACGGGATAGGAGAGAAGATACACTAACCTCTTCAAGACTGAGTCCCTTAGTTTCTGGGATGCAGAGCCAGACGTAACCAAAGCCAAATGTGAGCATGCCGAAAAAGATGAGCAAGATAAGAGGACCGATACTGCAGAGAGAAATTAGAGCTTGATACGATCTTGAAAAGTCAGCGAAACGTACTCTTCAGCAATACGAGGGGCGAAAAACGAGAGCAAAAAGTTCCAAAGCCAGTTGGTGGCGCTTCCTAGCGCAATAGATTTGGATCGTACGCGCAGGGGGAATGACTCGCCAAGGTATACCCATGGAACTGATCAGAACTATCAATAACTGGAGCCTGCTAAGCGCAGGTCGCTGGATAACTTACCCGGTCCCCAGAACATCGAGAAGGAGAATACATGGAGCACGGCAAAGGCAATAAGTGTATCACCTCCAGCCTTGTTGCGTGCAGTGAGCTGGTCGGCCGGGGTTCCAGCTGGCGCAAGGGTAAAGTGTCCAACCAGGCCTGCAATGATAGAGCAGCTTCCTTCGAGGAACGCTCCAACAAGAAGAGACTATGAGGGAACAGGTCAGTTTGTATGCATTCCTTCAGGGTTGGGGATTAGACGTACACGACGACGCCCCCAAGATTCGATGAGGTAGAGAGCAGGGAAGGTCCCAGCAAATGAGACAGCACCGAGAATAATCTGGATTACATAGGGCGAGAGCTCGGTGCCTGCACTCTTGAAGAAAGTGTCTCCGTAGTAGTCTATTGGTCGACGGATGAGTTGTTGTTTTGGATTTGTTGTTAAAAAGTACCCACAGTAGAAGTTCTGGCCGTTGAGTTGTTGGATGAATTGCAGCATCATCCCGTTGCCAGTTCGCATCCAGAGTTTGTTACGGGTAGAGAAACACTCTAGCCAGGTCGCCTTGCCGCCCTATAGTATAAGCATACTTTTAGGATGTAATCGAGGGTAATCAAGAGGCCTAAAATTACCTCGTTCTCCTCACGAATACCAATCTCGAGCTCTTCGACGATGTCATCAACAAAGGGATCATTCGGAGGATAGCCATTGACGGCAGAGATTGCTAGACGAGCCTCTTGCTCGCGCCCCTGGCCAAGGAGATAACGCCTATAATGAAGCTTAGTGTCTACGCCGATATGAAATAGTAAAGAAGGAACTTACGGGCTTTCCGGCAGGAACATGATCCCGGTGCACAGAATCAGTCCCCACAACAGTTGGAGTCCAACAGGGACGCGCCAGGACGCAGAGCCAGATACCTTGTGGGTAGCAAAATCCAGAATGTAGCTCAAGAAGATACTATTGCGTTGATGGTTAGTATAACTCAGCGCAACTGTAGAGATAATTTCAAGCTTACCCCGCGATAATTTGTAACTGGTAAAGCACAAGCAAAGCCCCACGAATCTTCTTCGGAGCGGTCTCCCCGTTGTATAGAGGAACAATTGCGGACATTGCGCCGACTCCCAAGCCAGCAATGAAGCGACTGTTGCAACGGTTCGTTCAGTAATAAGGTAAATAAATAGAAATATGGGAACATACCCCACAGAGAGTTGAGCAATGCTCCTTTCTGTCCCTGTCTGAATGGCTACTCCAGCAGTGAAGATTGCGCACCAAATGAAGATTGACCATCGACGCCCAAAACGGTCAGATGAGAACGCCTGACCGAGAGCACCAACGAAAGTCCTGCAGGGATATCAGCGGAATGTCTACAAGTATTCTTAATACCATACGTACCCTGCTGAGAGCAAACTCGTAATGATACTTTGCCTATGAGCACTAAGGACTGGTTGACCGTCTGGACCGATTTCCCCGAAACGTTCAATAAAATCAGGCATGATCAAACATCCTGAAATGACACCGATATCATACTAAACAGCGACACCGTCAGCGAGCTCAAGCAGTAGAGAAACAACGTTACGAACGCCGAAAAGAAAGCCACCAAACGCAACAAAGAAACAAAATATGATCGCCTTGCCGTTGACGCTCGACATGGTCGCTGATGTCCGTTAGATTGATTTTAGCCAATCCGTTAAGGTGGCAAACGCCCCTGACAAGCACGAGGGGAGACCGGCGGGAGGAAGAGAGGACTGGTCAGGCGAAGACGAAGACAGGCGACTGAGCCATGTTCTTAAGTATTCGAACATGCAGCCTTCTAACCAGGACGTGTTCGCCAAGCTAGGTTACACGTCCGGTAGAAGCATGTCTTGTAATATTTATATAGCAAGCCCCAGGCGAAAGTAGTCCCACGGGGATGAATCGAAGTGACCTCATACGGTAACGAAGCGTATGGAGACCCGCGGGGATATTCTTTGCCTGCCCCCACGCGTACAAACGAGAGTCGGATAGTTACTAGATGGGGATAAATTGGAGCATAAGGAGTTCTGTCCTTCTATCAAATTCGAACGGGAATCCAGGCGAGAGCTGTTTATCCGACAGGCGAGGACGATGCTAACGAAGCTACAATCGGCAGCTCGCGGCCCGCCCGCACCGAGTCATGTGACGTAAGCTGCACGTGACTGTGGGTAAACAACAACAAGGTCAACATAAATGCGACATAGCTGGTGTAGCAAATAGAAATAGGTATATTCTCAACAGTGGGTATCAGTTGGCTCCTTTATTTCTCCGGTTGTAGATTGTTCTTGTTTGATGTGCAGGCCCCGGTGAGATACGCATACACTCCACTACTTCCCTATAAGTTGACACACGTATTTTTATGAGCAGTTGCGTGTTACATACAGGGAGGACTACTCTTCAGTACAGGATCCGGAGGAGTAGGCCACTCAACATCTTACTCACCAGTGCCATAGTATAAACAGAAGCGTTCTCTAGGACGCAAATAGACACTCTTCCTCTTGGTTAGTATGCCTGCAAAAAATCGCACCCCAGTTGCTTGACCCACTGATGCAAAAAGGTGCAATCAACTCCTCAACCTGACCCGGTCCCAAATCAAGATGGCTCCCAGCTAGCCAGCCTGGTTTTTACTGCCCGTTTTCCCTTCAAATCGACTGCTTTTAATCCAATTTTCTGGGTAGTGGTCCCACTACATATTAGTTATGCTACCTAGTCTTCTGCTCTAGAATAAGTGTGGTATCAACATGCTTCATGCCACTGGTTCATCTTCCAAGGTCTTACGGTAGTTGTAAGAGGCAGAATGGGTGAAATATTGGACCCGTGTTGTTGATTCCACCAAGCAGAACTACCCTTGAGTAGTGCTTAATCTGATACCGTACCACCCCGGGAAGCCGGCCACCCCCTAGTAGTCGGCCACTCTGGATTGCATGCTAAACAGCACTCTACTGTGTAAATAAGTGTATAGAAACCGTGACATACCTATAATCTGCGTGTATGCAAAGAATCAGAGGATTTGGTCCCGGATTGCGGTTGTTGTTCCTTGTACAAGTTGGGGGATTTCAGCCGTGAATTTGCAATTTTCCGGAGCCAGGCCGTGTCCCAAAGACGTCGCTGCGGGTCGAAGAAACAGTGACTTCAGCTAATTCTTTTTGTGTATGTGTCGTCATTTGACCTGGTTGATGCACGGAATCATGACTTTAGGCTGATTGCTCAATTCTTTTGGGAGATATTGGGTGGCCGACTTCCCAGGATATGCTCCATTTTAGCCTCATTTTTGAACTGACAAAATCTCGCTCGCTATTGCAGCTACTGATGCGATTTCTTTTGCAAGAGGTTCTCAGGGTTCTAAAGTACTACTTTACGTGAATATAGGCTTTTATCGTGCGTTTATGCGTCGCTGTGGTTGACCGGCCAAAATGTGGCCGGCTTCCCGGGGTGGTACGGTATGTAGATGATATACGTAGTTAAATGTTCCTTGCATGCATGAAATTTGACTTTGTCTTCAGCCGAAGCACGTGGGGTTAATAAGATGAACCAAACATGCGCAAATGACGGAGCTCATATAAGAAATACGTCAGAACATGCAACGCGGCTTTCTCCTTACACTGACCGTGCCCGGCAATGGCGTCTCTCATGAACGAAATATACCCTTTGCCCAATGCGTTTGGAACATTAGACCCTGACGACTGGGATTCAGACTATGCCACTCCAGCCAAACCGGTGCGCCCGCTTAACAAAACGATCCGCAAATTTTGTTTGTGAATATCCTTATAGTTAGTGGAACTTGAAATGGTCGCGTTATCCACCGCTCTTCGATCTAAGCCCTTGTGGTATACCAAGTTTCGCGACCAAGACATACTCGCCAAGTGGCGCGCCGAGGCGCTTGAGCAAGCCAAACAAATGAAGGAGTCGCATGTGGACTATGTGCTCAAGGAGCTCGATGGGTACGCCAAACTACGTGACGATGAGACTGGTGCAGAGGTACACGTACTATGACGGCTCGAAAAACCCGGTTAGCTAACCTAAGAAATGTAGGTGGCGTGTTATGACCGCATTTGGCAGTCTGACAATCTTGTTCCTTCCACACTCAAGGCTAAACTTGTTGCTGGAGTAGCCAAACTCGAGGACGTACCCGAGTCCGAGAAGGACTGGCACCCACGATCGAATGGCATGTGCTTGATCTGGTCCACCCGTCGCTGTACCCAATCGTGTATGACCGCACGCTAGTCTATCCAGAAGGGCCTAGTGAGCGAGACGCGACCAAGCTGAAGACCATCCTGCCACTACCACTTCCCAGTCCTAACGCAACCTCTAGGTGGGCTCGAGAGGAGAACTACCACGTCTCCCGGAAATTTCAATGGCTACCAACAGACTTTGCCGTTTCGGAGGACAGCAAGTCGGCCAAGAGCGTCAGCTATATCAACAACCTCAGCCCCGAACAGCATGCTGACTTGCATGCGGCGGTCGAGGAGCTTATCGGAGCGTTCATACCACTGTTTGAGCGGGTTCTGACGGACTCGATCCCGTCGAACCGAGTTGTTCCAGAACGCACCAGTAACTCGTACTCATACGATGAAGACTACAAGCCTCAGCCAAGATACAATGACTACTTGAACAACAGCGAGGAGTTCAATCGACTATATCGAGAGTGGTCCGAGAATCGACCAATTCGACTTCCCGACGTTAGTCCAGAAGGATATGTTTTGGGCAGTTTGGAGCAGCGTGACACATGGTACTCCCTCGCTGGGAGAACGATCCAGGTGATCGTCAAACTGGCGAACATCCATCTGGTAAGCGTGATTATTCGTCCTATGGCGTGAAAACTGACGTGATAGGTTAGACGCCTGAGAAGCCGGAGTATGCTGGTGGGTCATGGCACGTGGAAGGCATGTCGAACGAGGCGATTGCGGTGTCTGGGATCTACTACTACTCTGAGGAAAACATCACGGAGAGTCGACTAGCATTCCGCACTGCTGCTTATGTCTCTGGAAACTATGAGCAAGATGACGAACATGGGTGCCGCCAAACGTGGGGAATTGCTAGGTCAGTATGGTAGTACTTTGCTGAATATACTGAGCCAGATGCTTACATATGATCTGGCTATGATAAGGGATGATCCATGCGTCAATGAGCTCGGCGCCGTCGTCACTTGTCAAGACCGGATCATCGCTTTCCCTAACGTCTACCAGCACAAGGTATCACCGTTTGAGCTGAAGGACAAGACAAAACCCGGTCACCGAAAGATCGTGGCGCTGTTCCTGGTCGACCCCGCTATCCATCGACCATCGACGACGACTGTGCCACCTCAGCAACAGGAATGGCGTTCGGCGGCTATATCTTCGAACAAGAATCTGAAGGCGGCGTTCAACAAGCTGGCTCCTGAGATCATCGACCGGGTGAACTCGTTTGCAGAAGGGACGATGACGCGGGAGGAGGCGAACACATATAGGCTGGAGCTGATGGATGAGAGGAAGGCGTTTGTCGCTGAGAACGACTCGAAGTACTTTGAAGTGGCGTTTGACATGTGCGAGCATTGAGGCGCATATATGCAGTCCGCTCTCAGTCTGTGGACTGGATCGACACTCGAAAGCGTACGTAGGGCATATTTAATGCGGTTCGCGGGATATTTGAAGTTTATGAATAGGTTGACTTTGAGATGTATGGAAACTACTCGCCAAATAATCATATTAAATGTAACGCTGTTGTTTTCCTCTCTGGATGTAGGTTTCATGCTTTATTTTTCTCCATTCCCCTTCTTAAACGTTTGTAGTACTAGAGACCTCTTTAATATTGCCCTGAGACTCGTAAGTTCTTTTCCTTAGACAAATGTAAGGAGCTGGACAACGTCTTCCGTTGTCGCGGGACAAACAACAACAGCCGCCGTGTTTCCAGATCAACCTTCCTGGAGATGCGGAGTATACGAAACAGCAGAGCGAAGTGGGGACAGAGAAGCAGAGCCAAAAGATGCCATGGTTGTTGAGGGTGATGGAGATCGAAGACTGGGGAGGTAATAGAACTGCACCGAGTCTCGTAATTCCGATCGTGAACAGCCTCCTGATCGTTATCCAACAACAAGGTCCGCGAACTGCCTACCTCTATCAAGTTCATGGGCCAACATGGTCAAATAATGAGATTTAAAGATGCATTTTTAAATCTAGCCGCAATATGTGTGGTTATTGAGTACAGATAATGATCAAATCGGAAGCAACCATCCCTGGCTTCCGTGGCACAGCCACATAATCACCGTTTCGAACTATTCAGGCATTGGGATACACCGAGGCCACTAAAACTGTTAACTGACTTTTGCCCCAATACGCACATTGACCTGGCCAAATAACTCAATGGGTCATGTTTACTCTTCACCTCCATGAGCTGAGGATAATCGTGACCAAACTTCTTCTGCAACTCGGTCAAAATGCCCGTAGACCAAACACGTACAAATGACGTACTGGTATAAGACGGGGCCTGAACTCGGTCTTCTCTTCATACCGACCAAGATCCTCGAACGATGTCTTCTTCCACAAAAGAATTCAAACCTTTGCCAAAAGCATTTCGTAGTATCGACTTCCACTTTTGGGACGGCAAGGATCTGACCATAGCAAAACCTGTGCGTTCGATTGCTCAATGAGATGTTTGGTAAATCTTATTCGTAGTCGATAGTTAGTAGAGCTAGAGATGACCAGACTTTCTGCCGCTCTCCGCTCGAAGCCTTTGTGGTACAACAAATGTCGAGATCAAGATATACTGACCAAATGGCGTACCGAGGCGCTCGAACAGGCGAAGCTTATGAAGGAGTCGCATGTAGACTACGTGCTAAAGGAGCTGAATGGGTACGCCAACATGCGTGACGAGGAGACCGGCGTCGAGGTATGTCCACTTATGATGGCTCTTGCTTGTTATTTGATTGATCGGGAGTAAAGGTCGCGTGCTACGATCGCATCTGGCAGTCTGATAAGCTCGTTCCCACCACACTCAAGGCTAAACTGGTCGCCGGAGTAGCCAAGCTCGAGGACGTACCCGAATCGGACAAAGACTGGCATCCACAATCGAACGACCTGGTGTTGGATCTGGTCCACCCGTCGCTGTATCCGATAGTGTATGATCGTACACTAGCGTATCCAGAAGGATCTAGTGACCGTGACGTTACCAAGCTAGACTCTATCCCTCCGCCACCACCTCCCACTCCGAGACATCCAGCTGCTGTGTGGGGTCGGCAAGTGTCTTATCATACATCGCAGAAGTTCCAGTGGCTACCAACCGACTTTGTCGTCTCGGACGACGGCAAGACGGTCAGGAGTGTCAACTATATCAACAACCTTCACCCGGACCAGCACGCAAACTTGCACGCGGCGATCGAGGAGCTTATCGGAGCCTTCATGCCGCTGTTTGAGCGGGTTCTGACAGACTCAATTCCGTCGAACAAGGCTGTTCCAGAACGTACCAACAATGAATACTCCTATGACGACAGCTACAAGCCAGAGCCAGATTATAGAGACTTCGCGGACGACGCTGACGAATTTGACATCCTCTATAAAGAATGGTCTGACAATCGGCCGATCCAACTTCCCGATGTTTCTTCCGAGGGATACGTTTTAGGTAGCCTGGAGAAGCGTGATATATGGTACTCCCTCGCTGGGAGAACGATTCAGGTAATCGTCAAACTAGCAAACATTCACCTTGTGAGTACAGGTATTTGTATCCTTATGCGAAAGCTAACGAGATAGGTCAGACGCCTGAAAAGCCAGAGTACATGGGAGGGTCGTGGCACGTGGAGGGCATGTCGAATGAGGCGATCGCAGCGTCTGGGATCTACTACTACTCGGAGGAGAACATTACTGAAAGTCGACTAGCATTCCGTACGGCCGCTTCCATTCCAATCGGCTACGAGCAGGACGACGAACGTGGGTGCCTCCTAGCATGGGGAATAGCTAGGTCAACCTCCTCATTTTTCATCACATATATTTTACCATACCCTTACGTCATATTTATTTGTGGGCAGAGAAGATCCATGCGTCAACGAGCTCGGTGCCGTCGTTACTTGCCGGGATAGAGCCGTTGCCTTCCCGAATGTCTACCAGCACAGGGTCTCGCCCTTCGAGTTGAAAGATAAAACCCAGCCGGGTCACCGGAAGATCGTAGCGCTGTTCCTCGTCGACCCTGCGATCCGTCGGCCGTCGACGACGACGGTACCACCTCAGCAGCAGGACTGGCGATCGGCGGCTGTATTATCGAACGAGACTCTGAAGGCGGCGTTTGATAAGCTATCGTCGGAGATCATCGACCGAGTAAACTCGCTTGCCGAAGGGACGATGACGCGGGAGGAGGCGAACACGTATAGGCTGGAGCTGATGGATGAGAGAAAGGCGTTCGTTGCTGAGAACAACGACAGGTTCTTTGAAGTGGCGTTTAACATGTGCGAGCACTGAGGCGCATATATGCAACTTTCCCTGAGTCACTAGACTAACTCAGCTAACATAAGCATGCATGCAGGCCGGCGGTACTCAAGCACTCATATTAAGCATGACCTGATCATTCTTTCCTCTGTACACCAATGTACTTAGCTTTCGTGTAGTTTTCTTCCTCTCCTTTTAAAACTATTTAAAACACCGGTAGTATCGACGGTCTCATTTGGGCATAGTTCGAGTTGCGTCATGTCACGTAGTAATCGGTGGTTGCCTGCCACTCTGTTGTTATTCGCTGACTCGCTCTTGGTCGACTCGCGGAAATCAGCTCCCCACTTATCTTGACAGCAGCTCACTCGACTCAATATTCTACCACGGTACTGGGGATACCAGCATATTTTTTTTGCTTGACCTTGCATCAACGCGAGGATAACTCGTCATGTCACACCCATTGACCTGACCATCGGTACCCAAGTTCTATCCTATGAGATGGACTCCTGCTGCTAGTTTTACCCAAGATCTATCTCCCGCGCAGGCAGCCGATATTCTGCTTTTAGGTTGTGGAGACCCTGGTAACATTTTATACACCATTTCAACCGATGTGACCGTACCTCCAGGTGAGTAACGAAAGTTCAATCTGATTAAATCTCCGCCGATAATTTTCTATGCAGTCCCGAGAAGGCTCGATGTAACCTGTTGCGATAACGAGCCCGCTGTACTGGGTGGGTTTTATTCAAGTTCAGTCATGACGTAATCAGCTATATATAGGAATCACCATATATTCCAGCCCGTAATATCATACTTTTTACCTTACTTGAAGACAACATACCCCCGCTACTGTCTGAGAGATCTGCTATCACTTCAAAGTTAGCGAATATGTCGCTGGAATTCTCGCTGCACATGCTCGCGAATTGGTCAAGTTGTCGCAAACATGTGAGACGTGGCGCAAGTCAAAGTACGGGAGCTTTGTCAAGATCGTAGACGACAACTCGCTCTCCGAGCTACGCCGGTTCTGGACATATTACGCCAATTTTCCGAGTATTTCGTCCGTCAGATTAGACAAACTCCAGGAGCAATATACCGCTGTTTCAACCAGCTTGCCGCTCAACTCAAAAATAGTGTAAACGATGGCATCAGTCGATCTGCCACGGTTGTTTGGGAAGATGCCTCGCAGTCGGTGTCGGATCAGTTTGGAGACTACTGGAAAAACGGAACTACCGCAACGACAAACAAGGAGCTTCAGAAAGTGACCACTCTTAACTCGACTGTCTTCTACTCTATGGCCCACGGCGAGACATTCGATGACGAGTAGGATACTACATTCCCTCAATGTTTTCATTTTGCTCCAGCGTTTCTCCCCATCGAGGTTGACCCTGTTTGCTCGAATGTAACCTCGGCTATGGCTAAGGCAAAGCAGCAGTTCAAAGCGTCTTGCGCGGCTCTCGAGGCTTCTAGGAAGGCAAGCACATTGACGCTACGGTTCTTTCGTTGGTGACGCCCTTGCTCTTTGCAAGGCGCTGAACAAATACGATAAAACCGGCAATTCTAAAACAGAGATATTCGCTACTCCCTGGCGCGCGGCCCCAATTGATCTGGCCGAGCACGCAATTTCAGAGCCTGGGCCAGCTCCTCTCTTTTTTGACGTTATTGACACTTCCCTGCTGGCCGACGATCTGGGTATTATCAATCTGATACTAGTTACGCAACCTTTTCTGAAGAAACAGCCCGCATCTCAGGCTGTGGTCTACATGGACCTGAAGTTTGGTGTAGGTACTGTGAACGAGAACCTTATACATCAACTTTGCAGCGACGTTCCCAAGGCTGGGGTATTGCTTGGACTAGTGCCTCGGCCTTTTGTCTCTCTATTCACTAGCCAATCGGACACACACGAGCTTCGGCCAGGGAACGATACTGGATACATGGAGCTCGTTGCTTGGGTAGACCCAACCAGTGGAGATAGACATGCGTCCAAGGAGCCTAAGCCAATCACCCGCCTCCATGCACTTGATCTTTGCAAGATGATGTTTGGTATTCATCGTCATCTATTCTTATGGGACGCTACCCCTTTGTCAGACTTCCTCCGTCTTGAACGCTGGC
>WSLO01000776.1:0-10900 GCA_019677385.1 Ceratobasidium sp. 392 | reverse complement strand
GGTTTGGGGGCTCGACTTTCAACTGCTAGAGCTTTACATTCTATGATTCTATTCGGTTCTGTCACGATGAGGCTTGATACGTATTGCGCCGCTTCAGTCAGCAGTGATGGTATCGTATGGAAGGTGCTCTTGCGTGCCCTCAACGTCATACTTGTCGGTGTGATCTTGCGAGGCTATAAAAGCATGGCTGAGGCGACCTGCTCGACACTCTATCCCGAGCTATCTACCCATCAACATGTCTCCTGTTCCTGGAAGTATCTTCATCCTTGGGTAAGCACGATTGTTCTATTTCTGAAGTGTCTCACTAAATTCTCGATCAGCGCAACGGGTTACATCGGCGGCGCCGTTTTCACTGGCATACGTAAAGCCTATCCAGACGTCCCAGTCGCTGCTCTCGTCCGAAACCCATCCAATAACGCCGCGATTGAAGCTCAAGGGGCCCGCGTCGTCCAAGGCAGCCACTCGGACTATGATCTTATTCAAAAGGAGGCCAGCAAGGCGGACCTGATTATCAACTGCGCCGACGCGGATGATCTCGAGTTGACCAAGGCGTTATTGAAGGGCATCAAGCAGCGAAAGGAGACATCTGGGGCGAAGCTTCCTATACTGGTGCATACTAGGTGGGTATAGCTGGCGTCTTGGTCGAATGCTACCATTAACGACTGTGGATTAGTGGAACGAGCGTGGTAGGAGACGCGCCCTCTGGAGAGCCTTCAGACTCCAGCAAGAAAGTTTGGAACGTGCGTCAGCTGGCTTGATACTGATGTCCGAACTTCCTATTGATCGATGCAACTTTGTAGGATGCTAATCCCGAAGATATCCGTTCCATTCATATCGACCAGCCACACCGCACAATCGACGTCGAGTGAGTTGCGGATACCAGTCATTCCGCAAACACATACTGACCACACATTCATACAGGATCTTCCAAGCGCACGACCGTCGTGACGTAGATGCATACATTGTCTGCCCTTCTTGCATCTATGGTATCGGCGATGGCCCAGTTAGACGCATCTCTATACAGATCCCTAACATTATAAGGTGTGTCTCCATCCAGTCACTATCTATCTGTTTGTTTATATCCGAACCCGATTACAGGGCCTCGCTCCGCCGTAAAGAAGTACCGTACATCGGCAAGGGTACCAACACCTGGAACAACGTTCACATCAAAGATCTTCAACAACTCTATCTCCTAGTCATCCAACACGCCCTCGATGTCCGCAGCAAGGGCAAGACCGTCGAGTCCTACGAGAACTTTTATTTTGGCTCTTCCGGAACACACGAATGGGGTGCAGTCTCCAAAGTTCTTGCCCCATTACTGTATGAAAGGAGTACGTCCGCTTTCAGACTTGCCTCAGCCGTTGGTACTTAAATGCGTGTTCATTAGAATCCGTCGACAAGCCTGAAGCAGTTTCCGTCCCCGTCGGGGCTGAACCCGCACTCGACTTTAACACAGGCAACAATTCGGTTAGCTCCGCCGACCGCGGCCGTGCGCTGGGCTGGAAGCCGTCCCAGCCAGCATGGGACGAGAGCTTGAAGAAGGATATAGACGTTATCTTGCCGAACCTTTAATCCTGATCCTGATCCTCGCGCCTGGTCGTCATCTGGTTGCGACGAAAGAAAACGTGTGGATACTTGAATATGAATCAATGAAGAGGCTGTTCAACTTGCAATGTTCCTTGCTTCTGCCGATTCCAGTAGAACGTTCAGGTAAAGATTGGGTCGGAAACATTTTTGGCATTTTAGAAACTAAGCGTCGATCGATTTGACCAACCAGCGTACCAGAACGAGGAGCTGCGACGGCACAAGAAGGCATTCGGCACCAGCAAGCGTTTACGCTGCATACAAACATGACACCAACCAATTTGCAATTTCATTATCGGCGTCGTGCCCGATAAGCACACACAATGTCCATCAAACATGACAGCACGTCAATTATCCTCGAGAAATGCAATAGCGATTGACAACGAACTCAGAGACTCGACAAGGGCTTGATCGAACACAGATGTTGTAGTGAAAGAAAAGGAAAAGAGAAAAACACACACAACGCTACTAGGGCACGACAAGAACAAAGGAGGCGCGTAATAGGAAAGCGAGCAAATTGAGAAAACTACACGGGGTGGTTGTGAACTGGTCACTGGGCGGAGAGGGTAGATAATTGATGTGGTGAATTACAATTGACCGCAAATAGATGGGGTGGAGATATATAAGTAACGGGGAGCACAGCAGCCACGGATGAAGAGATGGAGGGAAGGAGGTTAGACGTCTACGTAGAGTAATATGGGCTCGCCCACACCCTCGATCTCTGGTATCACGCATTTTAGGTCGAACGCCTTGGGGAGATCGGTTAGTGTTCTGCGTCAATTGCTTTGACATCTGGACGCGACGCACCTTTGCTAGCACAATCTTAAATATCTTTTGCACGTTGATGCTCGCACTCGTACTTGAAAAGATAAGACTGGCATGCATGGCCTTGGCAAATCGCTTTGCCTGCTTTGTGATCTCCTCCTGCTCATCTCGGGGGAATGTCGAGAAGCTGTCATATTTTGTGCCGACGAGAAACGGGATTGCCGTCTGCGGGAATAAAAGAATAGATGGAAAACAGTCGGGATGATTGTGTAGGGTACGCAAGAATGAGCGTCAATCTCGCTATCATAATAGGATCACTTACCTTGTTAAAACCTCTCGCCTGCCTATACCACTCTTTGACCGAATTTAATGTCGATTTTCGGGTGAGGTCGAACATGAATAGGATCGCGACTGCGTCGTTGCACACTAGTGGTAACATGTTCACGAATTCCCTCTGACCTAGAATGCAAATATCGAAGGAACCGACGTCGTGATTGAATTGAGTGAGGGTCTGAGATACGTATACGGATAAAACGCACCTCCCAAGTCCCATATAGAGAAAGTAATGGTTGTCCTCCGTACAGATATAGTCTTCTCCATAAAATTAACGCCTGCAATATGTTGTGAGCACAAATAGCGCCCAAAGCAACGAACACGACAGCATACCCAGCGTCTGAATGTAATCCTCGTCAAAGCTACCCTCTACGTACTTGACCATCAAGCTGGTCTTGCCAATCTGCGAATCGCCGACCATGCCAACTTTGATCACGACGCTGTTGAACAGGGTTCGTAATCGGGTTCAACCGAAATCAAAACATTGCTCGACGCACCTATTCTTCTCGTCTCCGTTTGCAGACAGCGGTAACAACCCGTTCTCTGCCTGTGGCGAGCCAGATGGACCGGCTGCTGAGTTCGAAGCCATTTTGTGATTTTTATGCGAGTTAGGTTGGTCGATATAGAGGTCGAGGAGGTGGAAGTAGAGTAGAGAAGAGGTAAGGAGCGACTGATGAGAACAGAGAAGAAACGCAAGACGCGCGCAGAGTTAACGAGTCGCGCGGCAAACCAGTGACTGCAAGTGACCGAGAATGAGCGAGCAAAACATCAAAATAATAATAAAATGTTCACGTACAAATGCAAGGCAAGGCCAATCACCTATAAGCGCAGGAGATTGCTGCTCGGCACGACAGCTCGTGAGAAATACGTAAAGTAGAAGGTGAGGCCAACGCAGGAAGAGTCCTCGTCACCGTCGTCGCCGTTGAGTACAAGGGCATATCCGCCATCTTCCCCGTGCTTACCAACCAGGGTCTTCGGGATTTGCACTGGATTTTCACTCCTGATTTCGTCCACCACAATGCCACTTCCAGACGGCCTCTTCGTTGATACTGTACGCCCGGAAGAGGTTGATTCTGCTCATGAGCTCGAGGCTGATGGTGAGAATCGAAGCTCTACTATAGCTGCACATATTGAATCAGCGTTTATCAGGATATCCGGCGGATGAGGCTGCTTCATTGGAAGCGCTAAGGTATGTCAATTATATAGCTACTCTATACAGTTATAATGTCTATATAGATATCGACAATCCGTTGCACCAGAGCTGTTTCTCGGTGCCTATATCCCAACGCCGGCCCCTCGAACTCTGATCGGCTTTGTTGTGGCCACACTCTCCCCCTCGCCTACCCTAACCTACCATTCCATGCAAACTCATGAACCCACTCCGACGCCTTCTTCAGTCTGCATACACTCGGTCTGCGTCTCGAAATCGTATCTTCGCCGAGGGGTTGCTCTGAAGCTCCTAGACGAATATATCAAGCGACTAGAGGGTATGCCGAACGTAGCTCGAGCGCTCTTAATCTGTAAAGAAGACCTCAAACCCCTATATACGCGCGCTGGATTTACCGAGGTTGGACCTAGTGCTGTGGTACATGGCAAAGATCCTTGGTTCGAGTTCAAAAAAGACATCAACCAGAGCTCTAGCACTTCGACTACCACTCAACCATCCCAAGCAACTATACTAGCTGCGCTTCAATCTCAATCCTCTCGTCCTAAACGCGCTCAGGTGCCCTATACATCTTTCTCTTCCCCATCTACCGATCTCACGTATAGTGACTCCGGCCAAACAACTCTATACAACACTCACAAACTCACCTGTCCGCGCGAAGCATGCGGCAGCCTCATCCTCTCTCGCGGTGTCGGAGTATGGCACGACGCCACATCTACCTCAACACCCCATCCAGAGATATTCTCTACCCCAGCACCCGATTTTCCCGCCCCTCTTCCTCCGTCAGACCAGCAATCCGGATGGTGGCTAATCACACCAAGTCCTATGCAGTTTGAGAACATTGGGTTCTCGAGAGCTGTTGGAGGGGAGAATGGAATCAAATATTTGAGCTGCGCAGAGTGTGATTTGGGACCGCTTGGATGGTGTGTTGAGCGAGGTCCGACCGAGTTTTGGTTGAATGCGAGTAGGGTTGGGTATCGCACGGCTTGAAAAATGGGGTGTGTAGCAGATAAATAGTAGATTAAGCTTTAATGCTTAAGCTGCTATTCTAGTTGAGGGAGTGATGTATAAAGGGGCCATTGCGTTATTCTTGAACCTATGGATACAGATATTGAAGGCATAAACGGGGGTTTTTTTTCCATGGAGACAGAATGGACCGAACGAACTGTTTTGACCTCTATTGATGTTGTAGGAGCAATCCATTCAGGGTAATATCATTGGTGGTATCAATGCAAAAGGCAATCGAATAACTAGCGAATAACTAGCACGTCCATTAGTTAAAAATGTAAACCGATATCGATTTCATGAGTAGGCTTTCTTATCATCCTCCACCACTTGAAGGACCAAGAGAAGATGCTCTAAGTTGCGGCATATAACCCATACAGGGTCACATGTTCGATATTGAATTCTCAGGTGTATTCGCCGTAATCGTGGCTAAGCTACAGCCGAATTGTATATACTACAAGCGGGGTGGCAACTTGTGGCGGCAGGTTTCATTTGCATATGACCGAGGTCTCTCGGCGCCAAACACCCGCGCCCAATCTTGTCTTAACCACTATAGCTCGCTTTGCTTGTTAGTCTCATCCAGCCTATTGCTCAGCATCAGGGTTTGACTACTTCTTCAGCCGCGCTTGGAACTAAGTTTTCACGAAACTTGTGCCTGTCGGGACACCTCTATTAGCCAAAGGTTATGTTTCTACGACTAGTTGGATCGGCTTGTCGAGACTGCTACGCTGCACTGCCCCCCCTGTTCTACTGGTGTTAAATTTGAACTACCTCAACGACTATTTTCTTACTCACCCTAGACGTTTGCTTGCGATGCAGAAGCAAATAGTTTGATCCAGATGCCGAACTAGGCGCTCTATGACCTTGAACCTGCCGAGATTGGACGGGGAAGACGGAGTCTCGGCATCTGATTTCGGGAGAGTAACCGTGTCGATATGAAGAAACATATTTATACGATTTAACCAACATTCCGATTGTACATGCGAGGTAAGACGCCGAAAAGCATCTTCACATTGAAGAAAGAACACAAAACCGATTCATGGACGAACAAGTCGATTTGAAACACGTAAGGCGAATATAAACTAAGGTCCGTTCGGTCGGTCATAATCAAAGGATTTCCCTGGCTGAAAGTAGTCTCGCCAGTAGCTCCCAAGCTTATTACCGCCTAAATCAAGCTGTAAGAAACCATGCTTAGCTATCACAGCGATGTTTTGGGGATGCATAAGAATATCTCGTAGATCGGGAGGAATCCACAGAAGTGGCCTAAAGTTGCTGGATAATACCCATCCATCTTTATTCAATCTCCAAGATGTGTGGGGACAGTTACTTCGGCGGAAACTGCATCGAGATGGTGTATCAGATTCGATACTAGGAATAGTTTGCAAAGAGTCCACTGCCTGAGCCTGACCATTTTCGACCTCGGTTGTGATGTCTGTTGCCTTGCCTTGGTGCACATCCCAGATTCGTATGATCCCGTCAGAGGAGCCAGAGACGATGTATGCGCCATTCGGTGAGTATGCAACAGTGTTGACAGAAGATGTGTGCCCCTTCAAAGGGCCTCCTATCGGTCGGCCAGTACGTGCGTTCCAGATGCATATGGTCTTGTCATTGGAGCCGGAGACGATGTGTGCGCCATCGGGCGAGTATGCAACAGAGTTGACAAAACTAGTGTGACCCTTCAAAGGCTGCCCTATCGGCTGGCTGGTCTGTACATCCCAGATGCGTATGGTCTTGTCATCGGACCCAGAGACGATGTATGCGCCATCTGGTGAGTACGCTACAAATTTGACAAAACTGGTATGGCCCTTCAAAGGCCGTCCTATTTGCTGGCCGGTGTACGCATTCCAGATGCGTATGGTCTTGTCGGAAGAGCCAGAGACAATATACGCCCCGTCTGGCGAGTACGCAATAGATTTGACAAAACCGGTATGACCCTTCAGGGGCTGTCCTGTCAACTGACCAGTGTGCGCATCCCAGATGCGTATGGTCTTGTCGGAAGAGCCAGAGGCAATGTATACACCATCCGGTGAGTATGCAACAGAGTTGGCAGGAGAAGCATGACCCTTCAAAGGCTCTCCTATCGGCTGGCGAGTACATGCATCCCAGATGCGTATGGTTTTATCAGTGGACCCAGAGACAATATACAAGCCATCCGGAGAGTAGGCGACAGATTTGGCAGTACCAGTATGAGCCTCCAATGGCTGTCCTATCGGCTGGCCAGTATGTGCGTCCCAGATGCATATGGTTCTGTCAGAAGAGCTGGAGATAATGTTTGTGCCATCTGGCGAGTACGCGACGGAGTTGACAAAACCGGTGTGACCCTTCGAAGACTGTTCTGTCGGCTGTCCAGTGGGTGCACCCCAGATGCGTATGGTCTTGTCATCGGAGCCGGAGACAATGTGTGCGCCATCGGGCGAGTACACCACAGATTTGACAAAATCAGTGTGACCCTCAAAGGGTTGTCCTACTGGCAGGCCAGTGTGTGCATCCCAGATGCGTATTGTCTTGTCATAGGAGCCAGAGACAATGTACGCGCCGTCTGGCGAGTACGCAACAGAGTTGACAAAACTGGTATGACCCCTCAAAGGTCGTCCTATCAGCAAGCCAGTAGGTGCGTCCCAGATACGTATGGTCTTGTCATCGGAGGCAGAGACAATCTGCGCGCCGTTAGGTGAGTACGCAACCTGGTTGATGGTGCCAACATGACCTTCTAAAGATCGCCCTATCTGCTGGCCAGTACGTGCGCCCCAGATACGTATGGTATTATCAGAAGAGCCAGAGACTATATATGCGCTATCTGGGGAGTATGCAACAGAGTTGACGAAACCGGTATGACCCCTCAAAGGTTGTCCTATCAGCAAGCCAGTGCGTACGTCCCAGATACGTATGGCCCTATCATAGGAGCCAGAGACGATGTTTGCGCCGTCTGGCGAGTACGCAACAGATTTGACGAAACTGGTATGGCCCTTCAAAGGCCGTCCTATTTGCTGACCGGTCTGCGCATCCCAGATGCGTATGGTCTTGTCGGAAGAGCCAGAGATAATGCATCCACCATCTGGTGAGTATGCAACAGAATTGACAATACCAGCACAACCCTTCATAGGCCGTCCCATTGGCTGGCCAGTGCGTGCGTCCCAAATGCATATAGTATCATCGTCGGAGGCAGAGACAATCGACATGCCATCTGACGAGTACGCTAAACTACTCGTTGTCCTGCCAGTATCCATGATAGCTAACGGGGTGGTTTTCCGCAAACTCATCGCAGTGCTTGGTCTAGCTATTAGATGGGATTGCTGTGGTCGGTAATGATTGCTTATTGGGCTGTGGTCTGGCCAAAATGACAAGGTTGAGACGTAGATATGGGGGGTGCCGAGCTTAGGGGAGCTTGAGGAAAACAAGGTTGCAAACTTCCACGCATCTCGCAGAAGGTGATTGGTAGTTCCATCCAGCCACCTAGCACTCTGCATTGTTGTTAGCCGCATGGAAGCATATTCCGGCTGGTTACGTACCGAAGCCCACTTTTGCATGGAAGCAAGCATCTTTACGCCATCATAAATATACCCGCATAGATTCATCACTTCCATCCACAGGAGAAAGCGCTCCGATAGTAGCGTGAACAACCCGCTAACAATGCCCCGAGAGTTATTTGCGGACATCAAATGAGCCCCCCAATAGCGACAAGCGTACAATAGCTGCTTCGAGATGACTTTCTTGACTCTAGCAGGTAGATCTAGCACGTCCTTATCGAATATATATGACGACTCAAGGTTGCAGATATTAAACGGCGGATCAGGTATCTTGATTTGATCGAAACAGAGTTGCGTCATTAGTGCGTTATGCTCCTTTGTATCGCAATGGAATGCGCCAGAACGACTGCTGCTGCGCAAGTAATCTGGAAACGACTCGTGTAGTGTGGTGACAATCTGGGTCGCATCTGAGATTTGAAGCACGGAAAGCATTGGGCGTAACGCAGCTTGTACTGTTCCCGCCTTGAGGCCTAGCAATCTGGCTATGACATCCACTGATAACGGCTCTTGAGCGCATACAACAGTGTTAATGACTAGCTTCATCTCGTTGCGGTTTCGATCGGTCAAGTCTGGGTCATCGAATGCTGCCTTGAGTATCGTATTATATAGTGCGTTTATGTATTTTTCACTGTCATTCGATGAGTCGCTGGACTCGGTGAGTATTTCTTTGAGTCGGTCATCAGCCCAGGAGAAGTTCTTGCTCTCGATGTATCGAACTACTGTAGCCGCATAAATGAACAGGACACCGGATCGTTCCACGAGTGTATTGAGGCTAGCTGCCGATAGATTCATTTGCTCCCCCAGCTTTATGGTCAAGTACGTTCTGATGTCTCCCTGAATAGTAGATCGCCCAAGTTCGTGCAAACGTAACTCGGTAGTAATACGCTCTCCCTGTTGACTACGCATACGGTCAAGTATCTTTGCGTCTGGACGACTAGCCAGGAAAAACTTGATGGGAAAATCTCGAGCCCTCGAAAGCAAAGCGTTTAGCATCCAACCCACGCCGTTATTGTCATCGCATTCGTCTAATGCATCGATTACAACAATGAGGTCGGCAGGAAAGGCTTTTTTCACCCGGGCTAAGGCTAGTGGCTCGATAATCAGCTGTCGCAATTGATCGACTACGGGCTGCTCGTGTACGTCTGGGTTCTCTTCGAGTACTTGAGAGATGGCGAATCGAAACGGACGAGAAAAGCGCGCTAGCTGATACGAGATAGTAGGCACAACCCTGTTGACGTCTCGGCATTCCGGCAGCTGTCGAGAGCAGAAGAAGCTTGCAGCCAGCTTTTTAGAACTATCTAGCTGCTCGCAAAAGCTGTATGCAATCGTTGTCTTGCCGGTACCAGCCATGCCGTTCAGCCAGTAAATCTTTTGACTCCCGTCGTCGTATGCCCATTTGTATAAGTCTTCCAAGACCTGGACACGAGTGTTTTTGGTACATCCATTTCGAAGGAGACTGGCCGACTGCGCAGAGCGGTATTTTGCGGCCGGCGAATTGGGAAGTCGCTCCAATCGATTCTCCTGTTAGGAATGTTGTTATTGTGTTTAATGAAACAATCGGTGCACCATACTGTTGCTTGCTCGTCAACGGTCTTCCATATGTTCACGTTTGCGTTCAGCTATATGCGGATGAATAGTCGATTCGCATCTGAATCAGGCAACACCTACCGTCAGTCGTTCGAATAGCCACTGGATACGACGATAATGCTCCAGTATCATGTCCTCGTCTGTCCTTGCGTTCATGTAACCTGATATTTTGTTTCGTGGATGTTTTTGTCGAATAATTTCAAGCTCTCGTTCAATTCCACTATTTCTGCTGATGAACTGTGTTTTACCTTGAGTAGCAGCGCGACTTACTGTGCTAGGTTGAAGATGCTAGAGTTCATTACGGGCGGCGTAGATGCACTGAAGAGCCCGGCAAGATCATGGAATAACATGTTGAGCTCGGTCCGGAGCCTGTGATACTCCTCACGATTCTGGGCCGCAGTCTATGCAGATCCGCCAGTTGGACGCCAGCGCTTACATGAACCTGGACTAGTTTACTCACCTCGAAGGTGTTAATACTTGCTAGAATCCCATCAACAGCTTCATTGAGAGGTCCGAATGCGGCAGAGCCTTTGATCAACAGGCTGGAAAACGACCTGAGCTCAGCCCAGCCATCGTACTTGACGCTTTGTTCGACAGTCGGTGCTGGGTGCGGGGTGTTATCATTTCGAGAAATTATGGCAGATGGCGGAAAGTGAAAATACGCATGTCCAGTTGTAGGTTGCGAGCTGCTAACAGGCAAAGCTGGGGTACCTGCCTGCGAAGTCGATGGGGTAGAGCGATCGGAATCGCTAGATGAGTCGGGGAATAATTTTTTGAAGGTTTGCTTGATACGTTGCCTAGTTTTCCCAGCCATATTCAAAGCTATTCAGGTAGAACTTAGAGAAATCACAAGACACAGGGTAGATTCACTGAAAGTAGTCCACAATATGTGGGAGCCGGGAGGTAAGTTAAGAAGCCCCGTAGGTCACGTGGG
>WSLO01000775.1:0-12645 GCA_019677385.1 Ceratobasidium sp. 392 | reverse complement strand
TGCTCGAGCCTGTGGAGCATGTTCCCGAACTCGTACTCGATCCACCAAGCGTACCAGACGAACCTCGTACAGCCGTAACACCCGAGCTCATACCCACCCAAGAATCCAACACACCTCATATTCCGGCTCCGGATATGGCCATCACGCCCGTCTCTCCCTCCATCCTCACCGACACACCATATCTCTCGGCCAACTCAATCCCGTCCAGTCCCCACGACCCGTCGAGTTGACATGAGGCGGGGGGACATTGGGCCGGCTGGGTCGTTGGGCGTGTCCTGGCGTTCCTGCTCCCAGTGTACTGTGGACGACGATCGTCCGCGAGATGATCATTAGCCACTCACCCCCGCCCCATCAACCCCCCTCGTTATCTACATCGTATGCTATACCTTCTTTTGCCTGGGGTTTTGGGGTTTTGTGGGTTTGTGTAGAACGATCACTTAGTTTTAGGGTTATTTGCGTAGGGTTGTTAGGTTTGTTCTTTTCATCGTACATCTACACGCCAATTGTACTTTTGGTTTTTTGATCATTTTTGTCTTTATACACGAGCATTTACATAGTTTTATGTGCAACATTGTATGGTGATATTTAACGAGGACTAATCAATGTGAGCTGGAGCGACAGGGTGATATCTCGGTTGAAGGGTTGATAACCAATGGATGCTACCCCTTATTTCAATAATGAACTTGAGTCCTTCGTGCCTCTAGGGAAAGGTGGGTAGAGCTAACATAACACATATATGGAAGCTGAAAATACATATTATATTGTTACGAACCACTCGTAACAATAGCCACGCGAACACGTGACTTGCTACCTCGCTCTCCAGCTTCGTTCCTTGCTTCATACCTGCTCCGGGTTATTTGATATCCCACCATCTGGTTTCTGTAGTGCACGTACAGCTATGACATAGCGTATCGCATCGTTATGTGTACATACTCAACTTTAAAGCTGTGTCCTGATTGTCCGAGCTCTCACAATTTATTATGTATGCTTTATATTAAAGTGCAAAACAGTACGGCCTATAGACCACAAATAGCTTTAGTTAGTAAGTATTCGGCCCTCCATTCGTTTTAGATTTGAATGACCCTCTATAGGGTTGATACCCTCTTGGCTATAGATGGCCTATTGTAAGGATTCTAGCTCGCGAAATGACTCCCTACGTTGCCCGAAATACGCAGACATAAGACAAGATGTCCTGGAGTTCCGCAGCCGGGACTTTCTCAGTCTGTCTTTCTTATTCTCGAATCGTTCTACATTCCCAGTCCTCTTAGAATACGTTAGGCGCACGCGCCGTTTTAGTGACATACTTAGATAGACTTTTTCCTCTCACCTCTTTTCCTTATCGTAGTTATTTTACTTAGCGCATACAAGTAGTTAGTCTCCTAGTTTACCCGAGCAAAGTCTGTTTCTCTTTATATTTCCGTTTCCTACTCTTGCCTCGTTATGCTCTCTTCTGTTCTCTTATCATGTAATTCGCACAATAGGGCCTGCCCCGCAACGACAATAAATACACAATCCAAAAAAAAAACCTTAGTTTCTTGCGCGCACTATGTAAGTGGCGTCATGCATAGCCCCTGGGCTGCATTGACGTTATAAAGCTGGATTCCAAAAACAAAGGACTCCAGCCCCAGGGCTTGTTTGAGCTCTCGGCCTCTCACAAGCGCTGGGAAATAGGTCTTCCAATAGCGAGCCCTCCCGGGCGTCAACCAAGTTTGCGGAGTCACTGGCAGCAGATGTGTTTCTCTCGCCAGTATAACCAGCTATACAAAGATCCATAGGACTGAAAACAAGTTTTAATTGTACAATTGATATCAAATTATCAAACAAAACAAACATCATTCACTTTTCGATAATTTTAAGCCAGTCAGATCCAATTCTAGCTCTAGAAAAGTCAAATGCCACTGGATGGTCTTCCGCTTTGGTCGAGATGGCTAGAAGAGACTGGTCAAATCGATGTCGCACATATCCTTGAGGGATCCAAAACATGCGTTCGCCAGAAGGTCCACAAATCCAACCCTGCGAATCTAACAAATTCAAGAGCTCTACGCTAAGAACTTGAGAGGATAAGTGTCTGGCGGGGCTAGTTGTGATGAATATGAAGCGGTTATTTTGGGCAACATTAGGTAAAATCGTAGCGACAAACCTTTGCGGCGACCGGTAGAGTTCTCGTATGGAAAGGGGAGACAGTGCGGGTAACGAATCCCAGACTAGCACCATAGATCCCGCACCCATCATGATGCGCCGTCCGTCAGGAGAGAATAAGACGGAAGAAACGCCAACACTATATCGGAGAGGGTTGAAAGGAGTAGCACCGGTTTGAGCATCCCAGATTCGGACCGTGTTATCCCGGGATGCTGAAACAATGTGCCGACTATCGGGTGAGATTACGACCGAGGTGACACAGTCCGAGTGTCCTCGCAGTGGCCCGAGTAGTGTGGAGCCAGTTTGTACGTCCCAAACTCGCATTGTATTATCGTGCGAGCCGGAAACAACATATTGTCCATCTTGTGAAATTGCAACAGAAGTTATTATGGAGGTATGACCTCGTAGTGGCTCGACCAGCGCAGCGCCTGTTTGCGCATTCCAGATCCGCGCCGTCCCGTCCCAGAAGCCGGAGATAATGAATTGACCATCAGCTGAAATCGCAACGGAGGTCACCTTCGACGAATGTCCTCGTAGAGGTTCGAATATTTCAGTGCCAGTTAGCGCATCCCAAACCCGTATCGTGCTGTCCGCAGAACCAGAGATAATGCGCTGACCGTCGGCAGATACAGCAACAGAGGTTACCTCTCCTGAGTGCCCGTCAAGTGGCTCGAGAAGCATAGTGCCAGATCGCGCGTCCCAGATCCGCAGTGTTCTATCACGGGACCCAGAAACTATTCGTTGGCCATCAGGTGATATTGCTACAGAGCTCACATCATCTGAATGACCTGTCGGGAGGCTGGATATTGCTGCACCAGTCTTCGCATCCCAGATTCGTATTGTCAAGTCGTTAGAGCCCGAGACAATATACTGGTTGTCAGATGAGATTGCAATAGAGTTTACGCTATCCGTATGTCCTTTAAGGGGCAAGAGCTGCCCGAGACCTGTTATTGCGTCCCAAATAGGTAGTGTCTCTGTTGAATCGAGGCCGGACCAGGCATGAACGCGGCCAGGACCTGTAGGGGAGTCCGCCTGGATGTCCCAGGTTCGCACCGTATTGTCTCGTGAACCAGAGGCGACATATCGGCCATTGGAAGATATGGCGACAGACGTTACCCAACCCGCGTGACCTCGAAGCGGTCTACGAACTTCAGCGCCAGATTGTGCATCCCAAATCCGCACTGTGTAATCCCCAGAGCCTGAGACGATGTATCGACCATCGGCCGATATTGCAACCGAATTCACGATGCCTATATGTCCCTCCAGTGGGCTGAGTAGCGCTGCCCCAGTTTGCGCATCCCAGATTCTCACTGTTCCGTCCCGGGAACCTGATATGATTTTTCGGCCGTCAGAAGATAAAGTAACACACTCCACACTGTCTGTATGCCCTCGGAGGGGTTGGAGGAGCGATGCGCCTGTTTCAGAGTTCCAGATCCGCACTGTCTTGTCCCAGGAGCCGGAAATGATACAGTGATTATCACAAGAGATTGCGATAGAAGTGACAATATCGGAATGCCCTCTAAAGGGTTCGAATAGAGCAACACCTGTCTCAGCATCCCAGACTCGTATTGTCTCGTCCTGGGAGCCAGATACAATCCGCCGGTCGTCATGCGAAATTAAAACGGTGGTCACACTCGACGAATGACCTTGTAGCGGCGTCAGTAACGCGGCGCCTGTCTGGGCATCCCATATCCGTATCGTGTCGTCGTCGGAGCCGGAGACTATTCGCTTGCCATCAGACGATATTGCTACAGAGCGAACAGAATCCGAATGCCCCTGAAGTGGTTCGACTAGTGCTGCTCCCGTCAGTCTGTCCCAAATTCGTACCGTCTTATCCTTGGAACCGGATACAATGCATTTATCGTCCGAGGAGATTGCGACAGAGTTCACGAATTTTGAATGACCTTGCAGCGATTTCTGTGGCATAGTTCCCGCCTGAGCATCCCAGATTCGCACCGTTTGGTCTCCGGAGCCTGAGACTATACGTTGACCGTCGGGGGAGATTGCAACAGAGTTTACGCTACTCGAGTGGCCTTGAAGAGGCTCAAGTAATGCGGTACCAGTTTGTGCATCCCAAATTCGTATTGTCGTGTCAACAGAGCCGGAGACGATACGTCGGCCATCGGAGGATATTGCAACTGAGTTTACACCATCTGAATGTCCTTGCAGAGGCTCAAGCACTAGGTCGCCAGTATGTGCGCTCCATATTCGTATTGTCTTGTCGTAGGAGCCAGAGACGATACGTCGGCCATCGGGAAAGATTGCAACGGAGCTTACACAGCTTGAATGAGCTCTCAGTGGCCCAAATACCTCAGCGCCTGTCTCAATATCCCATACCCCTACTGTCTTATTCCAAAAGCCGGAAATGATGTGTTGGCTTCCGGGTGAGATTGAAACAGAGGTCACACGCATCGAATAAGGTTGCAATGGCTCGAAGAGCAGGACCCCTGTTTGTGTGTCCCATATTCTTATTGTTTGGTCATTGGAGCCAGAGACGATGCGCCGACCATCAGCCGAGACCGCAATAGAGGTCACAGCCCTTGTATGCCCTTCGAGGGGTTTGAGTAATGGAGTACCTGTGCGTGCGTCCCAGACCCGTACTGTCATGTCCTCGGAGCCAGAAACAATACGCCGACCATCTGGTGAAACTTGAACAGTTGTCACGCTATCGCGATGTCCTTCCAGAGGCTCTAGTAGCAGCGTACCCGCATGGGCATCCCAAATACGTAGTTTGCTGTCAGTTGATCCGGCGATGACGCGCTGGTTGTCAGGAGAAAATGAGACGCAAAGTACCACCCCTTCCACGTGAATTGTACAGAGATTCACAGGAAGATTCCAGAGGTCAAAGCCCTTTGTGACACAAAGCGAATTTGGAAACTGCGACTTCAATACTCGGAACGTCTCATAGTTTGCTGCACCGAACGCAAGCGCCGACACATAGAGATGCGGCGCACTAGCTGATATCGGTACAAACGCAACAGTTAGGAATCGATAAACTTCGACCGCGGCCCGCGCATAGTTACTTTCAGAGTCCTGTGTGAATTTTTAGACGGATTGCTTGCTATTAACTCACAAGGACGTTTACGTACTTTGATCCAATTCATTAGTTGGTTCATGCTATCCATAATCGCGTGTAGCTCCTTAGATAAACTCAGCGTCTTAATCCAGTAGAGTAGATGCGGTTTAAACAGCAGCCTGCCTAGTAGCTCCATAGTTCCTGAAGAGATTGTGCCAAATGTTGGAATGACAAGGTGATTAGCCCAGTATACACAGCTATATAATAATCCGGGACAGATATTCTTTTCGATCCGATGTGGCAAGTCTGGCAAATCGCAATTCATCACGCATGAGTTCTCCAACCTACAAATGTTGAACCGAAGCCCTTGTAGCAGGATTTCCAAACATGATGCTGCAAGCGAGGCATTCTGCGCGACAGAGTCGGTTCGATACACCTCTGGGCAATCTTCTTCTGTCATGTAGTCGCTGAAAGACTGATGTAACACCCTGACCGCTGTTTGGTCGTCTCTGTAAAGAACCGAACCTAAGCGACTGATTACCCGAGACAAGACATGCGGTTTGACATGCTTGGATAACAATGCAGCAAGAGCAGCGTCTGGTAGTGGACGCCGGGACCCAGTTAAGACAATTGCACCAACACACAGCTGGATGGTCTTCGCATCGTCTTTGGCTTCGCCTAAAGCCTCGTTTAGAGCTGTGGTATAGATCGTACCGAGGGTCTCCTTTGCGCTCTCGGACCTCTGACCAGCTAGTATCTGCGCCAGAGTAGCACCAGGGTCGAGACTCTGCTGGATCAGATTACATGCGGTCCGGGCCCATATAAATAGCTTGTTTGAGCGCTGTGACCGCTGGATGATCTCCTGCTCTTGTGGCCATCGGTCGCGACCTGTAGCCTCAACCGGAATGGCATTCATTCGACCACGAACGTAAGCGATGATGTCTCTGGATATATTGACCTCGTCTTCGGCGAACAGGTCTCGTCGTCGGATGCGCGCCCCACTGGACCCCAACTTATCACGAACATCTTCGTTTGGCCGGCTAGTCACTAAGACCTTGAGCCAACTAGCCAGACTAGACATCCGCAACAAACAGTCTATCAAGTCGCCCCGGCTTGATGCCGTACCGCACTCATCTATGGCGTCGACTACAACAGTCAAGGTATCTGCTGCCGTACTCTGGCCGATCGATTGAAGAGGATTGACAATTAATCCTGCAAATCGGGTCATCGTGGACGAGTGAGCAAGCTCTGGCTCATTTCGTAGTGCTTCCGCAATCTTCGCTCCATACTGCGGGTACCTGTAACCAAGTGACGCGGCAAGGTGAGATATAACATTTTCAGGCTTGCGTAAGTGCTCGTTGTCACGCTTGCAAAAGAAGCTGGCACCAAGAGTTCCGGAGCCATGCAAGATGTCGGACACAGAGGTTGAAACAGCGCTCTTCCCACAGCCGGCAGGTCCATACAGCCAGAAGAACGTAGTAGAATCGGCCAAGGTCAGTGCCCAACTCCGGATATCATCCAGTATTTCCACTCTCGTCCCCTCCAAACAGCTACGGCCGAGGTCATAGCTGGCAGCGGGCACAATCAACTTCTCAAGCAAGTTCCAATCCGCTATGATGCCAATCGAATATTATCTACTTTGCTTGCATTTCTCATTGGGTCACTCACCATTGCCGAGCAGCGTTTCAACTCGTTGTACAACCTGTGCTGCTATCCCACGATCGAAGGCTTCCTTCAGTCTCCCAAAGCGATCCACAAGCCTGTCTACTTGATCCCGAGCGTTTGAGGACACGAATCCACGCACGGCTCGAACTGCAACGCAATATCATATAGTGTATCTAGACTCGCCATAACAATCAGTCCTACCTGCAGCTCCGTCTGACTTGTACTCAATCACAAATCGCGATGCGTCTTCCACTAGAAATAGAAGCTCCTTAATCGTGTCTTGTAGCTGTGGCAGCTTGACGTGATGCTCGACAGCGACCACGTACGGCAATACTTCGCCCATCTCAGTCACCAGCTTGGCTACCAGAGCATCACACTGCCCTTGCTGCTTCAGATTCTACCAGAGTTTTTTATTAGCTTTGATTTCTTCACATAAAGTCCTCCGCCTACCTCCCATGCTTGTGCACACAATTCAACCGCGGCCTCCGCGACTGGACTTAACTATGCAGTTACTGTTAACATCCACAGCGGAAATTACATCTTGGCATCCGCCAAAGTTGCTTACCTCCGCCAGTTGTGTTCCTAGTTTCAGAACAGTGCTTACTGCATTCACCGTTCGTCCCATAGATTCCAGCAAGCTCGGAGATACGGCTACCAGTGCCTTTGCCCCATTGTGTGCGCTTTCAGCCGCACTATGGTTCTGAGTTGAGTGTGTGCTGTTAGTGATTGGCGAGGTACAGATAGTTGATAAACCACGTACGTCGTCTGTTGGCGATAAGGTTACAGTAACAGAGAAAGGTGGACTTCCAGAAGCATCGCGAGCTATCGCACAGGAATAAAGGGTTAGGAGTTTAATTGTTGAAACGGTTTATTTATATGAATTGTTAGGCTCTCACAGGCGATGCTTGACCGAGCGTTCAGCAGTTCATGCACTTGGAAAACGACAGAACCGACACGTTCACGCTTCTTCCCAAACCAGTGCAGCTCGTACACTCTGATCTCAATCGCTGCACTTCCATTCACATCGCTAGGATTGTCATCAGCACTCTACAAGATTCAAGTAGGCTTATCGCTCACATCGGGTTAATGTCCTCCCAGCATAAAGCCTGGCCACTATAGATTGCTTTCAGATTATACAAAAGTCTTCCATTCGACAGAATTTTCATGTTGACTGGATAGTCGGATGGTACTTGAAATTTCATTTGAATTGCTAGGTATACAGATAAGCACATACAGTCACCAGGCAGGACGGAAGATAACCTACATTGGAATCGCAGGCGGATGGGACCACTGTAAAGAGCGAGTGTTATTGATATTTAGCGCGTCATGAGCTAAGTTATTGACCTTCGTCCAGATTGGTTTAAAGGAGCTTGCATTTTGAGAGGTGGTGGTTGAAGCCAAGACGTTCGGCGCTCGCATAACGCCTTAATTTGCAATCGTCCGTCATCAAGTGGGCCAATGAGGTCAACACTAGGTTAACTCAGCCATCTCCCTTCTCAAATTCTTAGGTGAGTGCAGGATCGTATCAGATTATATGCACATCCGTCTAAGACACTTCGCTCCGTCATCTTGCTCGCAAAATCATCACCCCAGACAATATTATGTTATTCATGAGTCATGACGGATCCTGCTTATCACGTGACAGGATCACACATACCTTCACCTCTAGCGTCTACGATTGTTTAGTGTCTTTTAGTGTTATCCCGAGTTCCACGAGAGTCAATAGCCATACAATGAGGTCTATACTAGATTCTATCTGCTGATTGCACTGTCTCGTCCGTAAAAATGCATAATATCAGCTTGCTCTGCAAGCTCAATTAGGGTACGGTTTGTACTAAATGTATGTATACGGAAACTCTTACATACCATAATAAACTGATTATAAACAGGTAAATGGCAAACTGGGATAAGTGAGCCGTTTTTGTTGCCAGATGTGGCGCAAATGGTCATAGGTAGTTCCAGCCAAGCCACTCACAAATTTGCCGCTGTGGATCCGTTAGGCAACTGGCTCGCTTACTACGTGTGTTGGCCCATTATGCCTCCCCCGCCTCTTATCGCTGAGGAGCTTCGTGCGCTACGGCACCTACTCGACTTTGATTTCCGTGTTTTGGTTTTCAAGGGTACGTGATTATGGATCGGTTGCGCTATTGGTGTGAATATTGAGAACACTTGAGCAGACTGTAGTCCATACGTTTGCGTGCAATTGATGTTAAACGCATACTCTACGTCCGCTTTACGTTCATCGACTTGTTCCGCTCCCCCCACTGTCTTGAGTCTTCCGCTGTACACGTGCGCTAACTTTTCAACGCTGCAATATAAAGATTTTAAACTTTTGTCTGTGCACGCTAAGCACGCGGCACCGAGTCCAACGGTTTGAATCTAAATTTTACGTGTTTGTCCCCTGATCAACATTGACTGCAAAACCCGCTCCAGCCTGCCAATTCATCAGTCGGTAGCCATGCCAAAACTTCACGTCCATCTATTCGTTTCCTTTGAACTCTATTTTTGTTTACACCACAGCTTTGCTTAGGGGGTCTGGACTAGCCGCCGAAGCTCTCACGAGCACACACGAGCACTATTAAGGTCCTCGTGATCACATGTCTCGTGCTTGCGAGTGCTTGCAAGTTTCCTATGGGTGCTCATGAGCGCTCGTGGAGCGCATATATGCGCTTGCGGAGGCTTGTTGAGGCTCGGTAGAAACCCGACGCTGGTGCGGGCAAAGATGATCACGCACTGGAGGCAGTTGATGCCGCCCTAGACTTGTGGGAAAGAGATGCCGGGTTTGACGAGGTAATTAATGTACCAGAACAGGGGTCTCGTGAAGGATTTCGCCTCGCTGAGGCTGATGGAGTGGATCTCCACGAGCCACTGCTACTTGATTTGTTTAGTGACGATCCAGTCCCTAGAGTGGTTGAGAGGAGAAGCACACGTGCATAGTCTAGCACCTCTAAATCAGTCAATCATGTCAAGCTAATAGGCGAGATTCGCGCCGAGAGATCCAAATTCTAGCCACCACGCATGTATGGCACACCATTTCCATTTTTGGTAAAAGAGGATAAGATAATGTCACATGATCTCGCGTATAGATACATGTTTATAAACGGCCCATGTATACATACCACGTTTGTAAACCGTATTTGGGCCTCAACGAATTAAAAACCGTACCCTAAGCTCAATACGTTTGAGTTGGGCAGCGAGTCTGCCTCGCCTCATTTCTGATCAAAGCCGCTTGCGCTCCGGAGTAGTCTGACCAGCTGATGAGACCCATATTGCTTTCAAGGTAACGTATCTAATCCGGGAAGGCGTGGGAGCCCCAGTAAGTATAGGGCAGGGAGAGCGCATATATGAACCGCGAGCACGCAGGAGTACACATACGTGCGCTCCTGCGCGCTCGATCAGGCTGAATCCTTAGATTTAATCTCTGGATAATGTCTTTAGTCAGAAAAAGGTGGGTTCACTAATACTTGATCCTGACGAAAACAAGCACGCTGATCTAATGGAACAGCGGCAGCAACCGTAGTTGATAAGTGAACAAACTAAATACGGGATATAATCCCAAGGCTCCACTCATAAAGTATGAGTTAAGTGAAAGCTGAGCTATGGGCTGCTAGCATTAGTTCGGCGGTCAACGAGTTACTTGAGAACGACAGGCCGCCTTAGATATTGTTTGAGGGTTAGAGGTAAAATCCCAGCTGGACATCAGCATTGTGCGCAATACCCAATACGTTACTCACTGCACATATAACGTACAATTCAAAATACCATCGTTTGGCCGAAGTTGGATGAAATGGCGTCTTAATATTAGCTCAGATCACTGACAAAAGGCATATCTGTCGATTCTGGGTTTTAAATGAAACAGCTCCACAAACACTTCGTGCATGCTTGGACTGAAGAATGAATTGAAGGGCGAGCAAGGTGTTATCCGCCTGCGCGCATCACAGGGGCACTTCACTTTTATGTCATACTACAGGAAAAATCGACATCTGGTATTCATCCAAGAAACTGCAAATTAAATGATTGTGCGGATTCTCATTCGTCGTACAACATATAGAAGCAAATTGCTGAGAGATTTGTTGAGTCAGTTATAGACCGGCGCATTATGCTGACAGTTCTACCTGCGTGTATATGCCATTCTCTTGCTTTGGGAGTCCTTGAGATGCCATGCATATACACTCACGGACAAAAGGATTGCACCAGCCCGTTTCCCACACATACATATAATTTCTTCCCCCTTCAAGTGTATATATTGGATATGCTAGTCTACTACATCTATCATACATGGCATACAGCCTGAGTTCTGGGGTTAGTGATGGTCCTACAGGGGGGGAATGTAGGGGGGTAAAAATTCACAATGCAAGCAAGCTAGTCTAGACGTGGTAGGCATATGCGATCTTAAAGAGCTACTTTGTGCAAGTATTTTGCACTTTTAACCATACGAATCCGATGCCTGGCTGCTGAGATATTGGCCTTGCAAAAGTAGCCTTTCCCTAGAAGCTTGGTTATGTTTGCTCAGATTTGGATCAAAAAGCCAGTTTTGCAAGGCCAATATCTTCGTTACGGCTTCGAGGCGATGGTAGTATTTTCGAATTGAGTCAGCTGCTTCCAGCTTATCCGATTTAAGGCGTCTGTTGCTCGTGTCCTACTTGGTCTATCCGGAGTCAATAATGTCGCAGCACGAACTTAGCATCGCACTCATGGGTATTAGTCACACATATGGAGCGCAAATGGATCATTATATCCAACTTCAAAGAATAGACCAACTTGGATTGATATAAGATAAATGAATAACCATGGCGAATAATGCATAATCTAGAAGTCCCCAAGTCTACCGGTTCATATTCTCAAACTTTGGAAACGCAGCCCCTAAGGGCAACCCCAAAGAACCCTCACTTATGCAACATCCTTCCGACAGGAAAGCAAGAAGCAAGATCATTAGTTTGAGTTATGACTTCTACAAATCAATGTACTTGTGTTTCGGCCGCAGGCCGAATCATTCAGTTTCGTGCAGTCTTGGACATGGAAGGTATAGTTGTATCAGCTGGTTGGACGAAAAGTATAAGTTGACGCCTTGCATATGCCAAACTGAACTGGATCTACTAGTGTTTGTTAATCATAGCCAGGTTTTAAGGAATATGCGTGAGGATCCGAACACAAGAGCGCTCGGTTCGTTATTCAATCGCGGACTCAGAGAGAGAAGCTTGCCTATTAATAATGCGTCGCGTTCCGAATTTTCAGATGCAAGCATGTGCTGGAATGTGTCTGAAGCATAAAGCTGCAATGCATTGACCGCTGGAGCTATAGATGAAGCGTCGCCCTGGTAATCCGTAATGGTGACAAGAAATCCCTGGTCTATCATCAATTAAGTATATCTCCGCAGCGAAGCGGCGTTGGCTGCGCACCACTAAAAATCGCGGTTCGCGGCGTTTTGGGTACAGCTTGCGTCACTTAGAGACGGCGAGTTGGCGGCCCTAGGAGTGGCGGCGAGCACAACCAGCAATAAATAAATCAAATTAATTCCACTATGACACGAACAATAATTAATGATGCTTATGACCGTCATGACTTCGAATCTACCAGTCCATGTTCTCAAACTTCCGAAAGGCAGCCTCTGGAGACCATCCCCACGAGTATTCAGATACGGAACATCCTTTCAATCTGAAAGCCGTAGGCAAAAGCAATTAATTTCGAGCACAACTCCCATAAATCAACGTGCTTACGCCTCGGTCCTAGGTTGAATCATCCATTTTTGCCCAATCTCAGACATGGCACGAATGGTGGAATCGGCTAGTACAACGTAAATGATAACTAGATTGCTCATATGCCCC
>WSLO01000774.1:0-12656 GCA_019677385.1 Ceratobasidium sp. 392 | reverse complement strand
GACAGAGGGCATATGCTCACACCTTATGCAAGCATTGATCTGGCTCAATTGGCAATATACGCTGCACAATGTGACTGGCAATGGTTATGCCAGCCCCAATAGGCAATGTCACATGTGTCACCCAGACACAGGGGCAGCTCATCTGGCCAAGCTGCATACACCAGCAGGTATGCCACACCATAGGCGCTACACACATGGACTGCCATCAATGGGTTCCCGCCTGACTGTGGAGAGACGACCCCAACTCTGATTTCCAAAGGCACCCCCACTGCTGGGCTCTCTGAGCCTGAACCGTGGGGGCTAACAGGACCTGGCAAAGCATAGCATACAGCTGGCAGAGCAGACACGGCACTACCATACCCTCATGGGAACTGCTGACCATCTGGGACATGGGCAGGCTGAACACTGCAATCTGGGTGGAAAGTGACGAAATTGTTTGTATGCAATCACCAGGGAGATTGTCTGTATCTCCACAGCCAGAAAGACAAACAAGACCAAACAGCATGTGTTGTGTAGCCAAGAGGCTGTGCTACAACATATAACAGCTCTAGCTTAAGTAAGGATCAGAATGAGCAGGGGTGTCAGCTCCAAGGCACCAGGCCAGTCTATACAAATGATTTTGTCACTAACGGTAGTATGTTTTCCCTTCTTGTGCCTTACACACACTATGCTAGTCCAGATATCAGGGATGCTTGAAACATGCCTGGTGCACTCATACAAAATGCCCTTCCCTTGTTTGCCTACAGCTTAGCAGCTGGCTTGAAAGCGGTTCCAGGGGTAGGGTCCTGAACCAACTGAGCAACAAAGGTCAGCAGCTTCTGAACTCTGCTTGCGACCTTTCCAGGCTGACTTCTTTTGGCCAATGTTGGTGTTGTGCTGAGATCTCTACTGTGCTAACGGTGATCATCTGCCAGTGGCAGAAGCTATGCACCTCTGTTAGCTGCCCTTCAAGTGCTGTATGGCCATTTCAATTTGACGTGCGTGTATTTTTTTTGCTAAGAGCCAAGTAGGTAACCAATTTAGTTTTGACTGCCTCTTCAAGTGATCCAGGAATCGGATGATCACAGAAGGGACAGAGAAGACCTGCCAACAGTCTTTCATCGCTTACATTCTGTTAGTTCAGACACTAGAAACACCATCAATTGCTCACTGTCTTCATCAGCAGGTTGCCAGTCTAGCAACTCCACCGCCCTCTGTTGAGCTGCAGACACCTTTAACGGGTTCTGATCTTCACTTAATGTGCTGGTGGACCCTTTGAATGGGGCTCATGCAATTTTGTGCCGATTGGTAGATTTATGTTGGATTAACCTTTGTAGTAGCCCAGTCTGTATGATTGTCTGCTTCTGTGACTGCTCCGTTGAAGTGCAGGGAGTTGGTGTGTTGGAGTGTTGCCGCTTGGTGGCCTGGTAAGGGTTTTTGGTGGAAGCGGTAATTGGCCGTGGCATCTGCTGGTGGGGGGATGTGCTGGCCAAAACAAAACACTTGGAGTCTGTGTTGGAGTGGAGAATCACGATGCAATCCGTGGACGCAAAATAGCAATGTCCTCATCTGGCAGGGCACAATCGTCCCAAGTGCTGCCTCAAGTAGGTGAGAAAACACAAAGACCCCATAATCATATCCATTGGCTTGCTGTGGAATGTTCTGTAGAACAATGAGCATCATTGATGGACTGGTGGCTGGTCACTTACACCATCAATGACAAAAGTCCACTTTTGTGCCTAGAAAAACCCTTCGTCTGCCTTTCGTTTGGAGTTGAGAGCCATTAAATACCCTTTGATTGACTGACAAACTGTCAATGCGCTGCTCAGAAACATTGCGGTGGTAATCAGCTCAACTGCCCCATCTGCGTGCAAGCGGTTGAGCAAGCTACTGTTGTAAGCTACTGATTTTGTCTTGAAGCTGATTGTGATTGCAGCCCAGTGCAACCCACTCTGGCCTGACTCATTCAGGTCCAAAACTGAGTTCAGCTTGCTCTTGGCCACAACGGTCTCATTGCATGGTACGAACATGATATCCACTGTCTTTGAGAGGCTGGTTGAGTGCTAAATTGAACTTGGTAAGCCATGTTGGTGCGACTGCTATAGCTATTCACCATGTCTACTTTGGAGAATGGACACAGCCTGTACACCTATGTGTAGGACTCCTGGAGTAAGGACATGAATTTTGTATGTAGATACTGCCCAAAGTCCATTGTCTGCTTTTGACAAGCAACGAGCCAGTATATCCAACATGGCACTGGAGATCCACTTTTCTGGAGCCAATGTGCGGAGGTGGTGATGAGGAACACGTTCACTACCATATCTATATGAGCTTGGCCGGGTTGATTGCTTGAGCAGATCTGCAAGTTAGTGAGACTGTTAGGTCAGATTGCTGATACCAGCGACGAGCCCACTCGCCTTCAGACTTTCCTGTTCAGAAATTGTACTAGGCTAGAACTGGGGATCCTGAGGACCACGAGCATCATCCATTACTGCAATCTTTGTCTGTGAAGTGAGGGTGGTTGGTTCAGCTGGGCAGATACTGAGACCCACATCATGCAGCCAAGGAGCCCACTAGACGGGAACATGTGTATGAGCAGTGCTTAAAACACTTTTGCAATTTGTGAGGACCACCTACTACATCCTGGTTTACACGGCTGGTGATATATGGTTTCATGTTGCGAATGAACTTGGCGAGGGTGGTAAGCACAACGTCTTGGGTTACACCATTTTGTTCACTAGTGCGATATTGCACAACCTAGGTCCGCAGTGCTTTTACAATATCTGATAGGGGGACGTCGTTTTTGGTTAGTGCCTGAAAGAGCTTGAGGCAAGCATAGAATGAGGTCCAAAAGCCACAGGTGAAATTTGAAATCTCTTCTGACTGACAATTGATAGGCTGGTGTCCTGTAAAGTGCTCTGGAAGCCGCCAGGAATCAATCCGAAGCTGGACATGAGCTGTGTGAGCACCTAATGACTATCCACACAGATCAATTCCTTACTTCACTGTAGTTGTTTGGGTATAATATGTGTCCTAAGAGCCTTTTGACAGAAGCTCATCCTCTGTAAATCCAAATGTTGACCATGGGGTAAGGAGTCTATGACGGTGATTGTGTGGTTGGTAGAAGAGAAGCAGAGCGGGGAATGGTGAAGCCTAATCATGAGAATGGACTTTAATGATGGAACTGCCCTTGCTTCGGTTCACCATAAAGCCAAGCTGGTAGTCAGTTGGAATTTTGCTCTTTAACCTAATGTCAAAACAGATGCATGTCTTATATGCATCTTGTACATACCAAAAACTGATCACATGTTGTACATCCCTCAAGGTTAAAATTCTTGATAATGCCCTCTAGATGAGCTCCAACAGCAAGCACCAAAGTATCTAAGCCAAGTGTAATTGACAGCTGTGTAAGCGTTTCTACCATGATTTCGGCCTCATCAAGCACTAGCTGGTACTGTGGATCATCCCAGGTACCAAAGTTGTATTGAAGATGCTCAAGTCCTTCCTGAGCCAGAGCTTGTTCATCATTGAGGGCTGCTTCCTGTTGGTACCAGTGCCCACAAGGCTGGGGTTGATGGGGCACAGCAATGTTGGTAGTAAGAGAGTTTGGTGGTGAAGGGGGAAGCTGATGATGTCTCCTTGTCTGTTTTGTGTAGGTTCTGATTGGGGATGTTTCTGGTACTGGGTAGGTAGCACTCCCATCAGGAGACTTAACCTCACTGTCTTGCCGCTTTTCCGTCCAAGCTGCATGGGAGAATGTTTCTGTGGACGATTGGCTTGGTGATGTGGCTGGGGTGTGAACTGCCAGCTTTCACCTCCTAGATCATCACCTAACACTTGTGGAGACTCAGCTAGATCGTGTCGCAAAGCTGTGGTCACAGTGCCTGTGTCTTGGAAAGTTGAAGTTGAACACATGCCTTAGCTCTGCCATCCTTGCCAGCTCAATGCCATTTGCAGCTTAGGTCTTCACTGCCTTGACAACGCTATCATCCACAGGGACAGGAGTGTCATCCTTGTTAGGTTCATCACCAGTTTGAAGGTCCTCAACACGTAGGGCAGAGTCACTGATTCGCTTGTTAGTTGCCTCTGGCATACGTTGGCTAGGTATTTGTGAGCTGCGCCTGGAACTGCTTGTAAATGCCAAGCACTCACCAGCCCAAAGCATAAATGGTCCATTGTGATGCAGTCGCTTAGCAGCCCACAAGTGTCTACACATCTTTACAGTTTGATGGAAGGTAGTGCCTGCACAACCTGGGCTACTGGGCCAGGTAAACTTGTAGCGCTGTTTGGAGCTACTCATACCTCTGGGTTAGCAGGTTGTCGCTCAAAGGATGTATGATCAATACCTGTTCACATCATTCATACCATATCCCATGCTGGATTTGGACGCTTCTATCAGTCCCATGTACCAGAAATCACAGCCAACATGAGCGGCAGCAATGTACTCCTTGGCTGGCCGTATACGATCATCCTTCCAGACCTGATGATAGGGAAAGAAAATATCTGCAATTATGATAACTAGTGTGTCCACACGTCTGTTCTTGCGCATTCCAAAGGTAGGGTTACAATACTTGAAGGTCTTGATAATTGATGCAGCAAAGTTGTTGGTGCTGCGGACACTATCTCGCAATTGTTCATCAGGCAAGCCAATATCTGTAACAGAGTCTGATTTTGCGTCAGCTTCTACTTCCGACAAACACTTCTAGCCATACCTCTCCACAATGCGCACCAGACATTGTCAGCAAAATATGCACATATAAGATCACAACAGTCCAGCAGGTCAAACTCGGATCAAATGTCTCTGATTCTTGGCTCAAACCGTGTTTGAGCAGCTGAGAAGTCCTGAGCGGTCCGGGCCACGCTGGGTAGTATGGAATGCCTCAAGAATACTTGCTGAAGCTTCTGCTGGTATGACCTTTTTTGGTGTTGACATTTTCTTGGACTTCTTGCTGTTCTGTGTTGGAAGTGGGCGTGGTTCCTTCAACCATCGCAATATTGCCTGGCAGGCAGGCCTGGAACTGGCACATCCGAACCTCAACATCTGAAAAAACTGCGTGATGTTCATAATCATAACAAATGAGACTCATGATGCATAAATTTACCCCCTTTGCAAGCTTTTCGCTTTGCAGAGTCATTGTTACTCATGATGAATATTGGCCTTCATGTTGAGTTTAGAACAGCCTCTGCAGCTGCTTTGACTTGCTGAACCTCTGCTTCAGTGCGATGTTTCTTGGGGGGGGGGGGGATTCTTGTTGTGCAATCACAATCACCACTAGCCCACATTTAGGAAGGAATGTACACCAGACAGTAAGTGGTGGCCTGCACATCCTTGTTCAACAGTACTGCAACTGGTGAAGAGCTGTGAGTGGACTGATCGCCAGGCTAGTAGTCAAGGACATACGGGGAGTAGCATGTAGGTTCTCATCCACTGTAAACTCAGGATTGGCTCAATGTTCTCTTGTCTGAGGCAGGATTCGCAAGTTGGGTGTTGGCGAGGCAGCCAGGTGTGTTGTGAGGACAGCCAAAGATTGGAATTGACGCTTTGGGCGACCAACTGTTCCCCCACCTCGGGCTGGAAGTGTCTGTGAAGCATCGTGTATGGGCTGTTTGGGCAGACCAGTATGAGAACCTTGAGCTTACTGGTTCGTTGATGTTAATCTTCTTCATTGCAGATGATAGGTCAAAAATGCCAGAAGTGTGATTCGGTCACTAAGCATGAAATTGTGAGCAATGCAAACTGTACAGCAAGGCTCAAGATAGATATGGATACATACAACTTGATGTACTTGTACGAATTGGTGATTTTCAACAGATTGCAGATGTGATGGTGGTTGAGGGCAAAAATCAAAAGGTCATGTGACCTACCTGATGACTCAGGATAATCATGTGACCACTAAGTACAGTATGAACTGCACAGCAAAATCTATGAGTGCGACACACATATTGAAGATCCAGTCACAACACTGGTTCTTGGCTGTGTCTTGTTTCAATATCAAGAATTGGCGGCATCATGACCATAAGTGTAAATGAACTATCAGGTTTGTATGTATTTTATAATCAGCAAGCTCAGTTCAAGACTTAAGGAGGTTGAAACTCATACAAAGGTGACTATTATCCTCTTAATCAGCAAGCTCAGTTCAGAACTGAGCTTGCTAACCAAGCAGAAAAAAGCGCAGCCTTGACCCATATAAAATTTTAGGGTTATGTGACCATCATTAGCTTGTGGCTGTGTCTGACTAAACTTGCCCTTGACCACCATCAGCAATCCCAAACACTTTAATCTCAACACTTTCTTATAATCACAACACAATGGCTGCAGTTTACTCCTCAGAAATCTGGTGCCATCAATCCCACATTTGAAATGGTCTCAGGGTGGCTGCTATTCTCCAAAGTTTCTGATATACGCTTTGCAACAAGCTTTATGCTAGGACTTGTACCATCTCGCTCTATCTTATCGCAACTCCAAGACTTGATCCTGGGACATTCACTCACCCAGTCTCAACTGCCTGAATACCATCAGTCTGTTCTCGATAGTGTGGAGAAGATTGCAAGTTGGCTTGACCGCAGGAATTTTCCAAAAGCAACAGGCCTTCAGGCTGCTCTCTTCCCAGGTACAAAGAAACGAATACCCAACATTACAGATATGAATTCTATGAACAGTCTTCTTGTGGGTCTTCGCCTTTTAGATCAAATCCAGAAAAATGCAAAGCCTCGCTTGGGTTGCAAAGCTGAAGTCCTCTCAAGAGCAGGACGGATAGAATGCTGGTCATGACGTGAATTGGTACCAGGGTGCCCGGTTTAGAGCTTGTAAGTTTCGAAAAGATGCTCAATAAGGATCCCGTATGCAGTGTATCTGTCCAGTGATTAAATGCCTAGATGCGGTAATGGCTTAGCTGTGGGAGTACGTTTATATATATGTGAGCATACCCGTCATAAGAGGAGTGCATGTAGGAGCTTAGCTCGTACGGTATTCCAACGAATACCCATAACTTTGATAATTGCACAAACAACTGAGCAATAACGAGCAAAATACCCGCCCATTGTTTTGAGTTGTTGAGGACTAGCCGTGCAGTGCACGGCAATAGCATGTATCTAAAGTCTAGATGTACCAAACAAACTCACAACACAATGAAGGTATGGTCACCTTCTGGGGTGAATTTAAGCCCCTTTGCGGTCGAGTCTGAGTATTACCTGACAAGTGCAGCGACTTGGAAGTCAAGAGCACAAGTTGATACGAATTGCTCAGACTATTCCTACTATAAGATTGTGTGTAGTTGTGTACAAATTTGTGTGTTGCCCTTGACAAATCTGGGGCCTAGGCCTAGCAAGCGCTACTCGGTAGGCTTGCTCAGCACTTTCACGCACTCCGGCACTGGCCCCGCACCCACCCATTTACATTTGCGCATGTATCCCACAACTACAGGCGGAGCTATTGCAAGGAAGGTCGGCCATTTATCGCCCATAGATTTCCAATTTATGGTGGATTTGGGCTGCGGAGGATGGGTAAGGCATCTATGTCTGACATAAGAATTGTATAAGAAACTTACAGATAGTGATTTGGTTATTTCAGCATCCCTGACTGTCAGTGGTGCTTCTTCTGGCTGCTTGCCTTGAATGTTGCTCAATCCAGCAGCGCTGCCCCTGTGCGTTCCTCCTCCGCATTTTGGCCCGGTGCCTCTGACCCTTAGCCTGGCTGTCAAACTTTTCCCTCATTGGAATTGTTGCCAAGGTTGAGGTAACAGTCTGAGCCCTGTCTTTGTGATCGCTTGAGATCTTGATTGGTTCCTGGACTTGTTCCTCTTTGAACTTTTGCTTTTTCCCACTGGATAATGTTTGGGAAGTGGGCTGAAGAATGATTAAAAGATTTCAATGGGCCATGTAAAAGCTCACCGCTGATGGTGGAACAGTTAACAAAGTAGTTGTCTGCCCCACTTGTTAGACTTCACTCAGGATCAATATATAGTGGTGCTTGAACATACCCCACTCGGATGCATAGAAACGGTTAAATTAGCAGTGTTCAGGGATGGGAGGGTGACCCAATCTTGTGCGCCTTCAAGTTGATGCACATTGTCCTCCACCTTAGACACTAGGATGGCATTTCCCCCCTGCCCAGCTGGTGATATTGCTTAGCATATGAAAATTTAGATGAGAACAAAAAAGTCAACTTGCAGTTGAACAAAACGTAAGCTACACCTCGAGCAGATAGTTTAGGAGCTACCATCTCTATGACCTTGATGGGGTGAGCCACACAATCAATGCCGACATCTAGAAAGTGTTTGTGCAGTGTATCCACCCATGTGACTTGAAGTTCATGCTGGAGCGGATGATGACTTATTTGTTGGAGCCGCACTCGGTAAAGTCCTAAGTAATGTTCACTTTCTGCAACTGCCAGTGATTCATCAGGCAGTGTCTTGAACAATGCGGTGCCTTGGCTATCCTTAGTTGGATCTGAGGCAGGTGGGCCAGTGTGGTGGAGGAGGGGAAGAGAGGGGAGGAGTGCCAAGCTCCTCGGGGAAAATCCCAAAATGGCCTAGGCTGGGGTTTTTTCACCCCATGTTGGATCAATTGCACATCCACCGGACTACCACAACCAACCCTACGCCTTCAGCTACACTGCCCTACTACACCATGCCTAAGTAAGTGTTGCATATTTCCTGGTTTTCAGTGACTTATACCTTGCCAGACAAACACAACCTTTTTCTCGGGTGTGAGTCTCCACAAGTTTGTGCATCCCTTAACCGGGAAGCTACTGACAAACCCATAAGACTCTGGGATGCCTCCCCCGTCTCAGCAATCAACTCAAGTGCCCATTCATCACCAAACCCTGGGTTGACTATGATACATGACTTACACCTCAACCTGTTGGACTCGCTTGCGCAACCATCCAAACGGGAGATTGAGTCTTGTTTGGAAACGTACATCTCTGTGCTTTGTGTTCTGGTCCCTCAGATAGATGGCCAAATAACTGGTTCCTACTTGTCAATACCTCGCTTTCAACGGGCTCCTGGATCTACAGATTGCGGCTGGTTTGTCTGCCAAGCAGTCTCTGCGCTTGCTCATGGGCAGCAATTGTCCTTGAATTGACCTTTGCCGATACAGGTTGTGAAGCAAAGGGTTCGCAGCATTCTCTTACAATGCCAAGATGGAGCCTTGCATAAGGCCTGCATGGGAAAAGCACTACCTGAAGTGACCCTGCTGCATGCTAGTCTGAGCCCGCCACCTTGGAGGTTAACACCGGATCCGTTTCACCAGCCCAAGAAGCCAGAGGCAACACCATGGATTGCACCCAAGATAGAACGTTCTTTGTCAGTTCCTCTCTGTGACTCAAGGGCAGACGACGTTGGAGGCGGCTCTTGGGAAGATATCTTTGGTGATCGTCCTGATATAGCGTTCGAGGAAGTTTCTGGAGAAGCATTCAAAGGCTATCTAGATGCTATCTCAGAAGGCAAATACACTCCTCCACCTGGCCTGCTTGCTGGCGTAGGTGCTCAGCTGCCTGGGAGTTTACTTGAACCTCTGCTCCTGGATGGCGAGAGTGATCCAATGCCGTGGGCACCTGATGCGCATTCAGAGGATGAGTGCAATGACGGCAATCTCAAGGACCCAAATGGTGGGGTCGGTCTACCTTGGTTCCTGCAAGGGCTTAAGTCTATCCCGGAGGGACGAGAAAGGAGTCAAGCAATACTCACTGGGGAACGTCTCACCGAGAGCTTGTTGCTGAACTGGATGAAAGAGTGAGTTGAACTGCAGGAAGAATGGTTGACCACTGGGCTGGACATAGATTCACTGTTGTTGACAGCCGAGAACCCTCAATTTACTTCTTCTGTTGTCTTCTACACATACCCTCCTTGCTCCAGCACCCTCACAACAGACAATGGCCTTTCCATGAATCATGGTGGAAGATCAATCAAACTCAGTCACAGTGAGTATCCTTGTGGAGTACTCTTTTTCATTGTCGGCATTTGCTCGCTATATGCGTAGTTCCAAACTTCACTTTTGCCCATACCGGCTCACACAATCAGTTCCGTATCAATGTCTTTTTCCCCGCGTATGACAAAGGCCTGAATGCGGGAAAGCAACACATCACCATGTTAAACGACCAAGATTTTGGACTATGGCGCAACTGGGTTCTACTGCCTGCCCTTTTTTGGGTGGAGCTATTCTGCCCACAGGAATATTGGCATGCAGCTACCAGTCTGTGGCAATCAGTACCCAAATCCTACAAGGATTCTAAGCCACGTCGAGGAATTACTAGTGACTTGTTCAAAGGGTTTCGCATACTCCCTGAAATGTTCAATCTCTTGATCCACTACTGCCGGAAGATCGTTGACCGTTTCCCGCAGCTCGCCAAATTTTGTGGTTTCTTCTTCCATGTCTATGGCCAGAACCTCAAAGCTATTGGACCGGAGACCGGGTGTGTAGCTGGTAACGCACTCCTCCATGTTTTCAAGCAGTTTCCAATCGTGGATTGGAGCCTGCAGAACCCTCGTGATATAGCTGTTGATGTCGGTCTTGAAATCAATGCCTGGAGGAGCGGCTGCCAAATTCTACAGATGAGCTGACCCTGATCTGGCGACTGTTGTCTTTACAAAAGCTTGCCTCATATGCTTGGCGCAAAGCACACGTCAACTCATATGTCCATTCACACGTTATTGGAGGGATATTGGTATCACCCCGGACCTTAATTTGTTTACTATTCTATTACATGCACCCATATATGAAGGATAAGGTTGTGACTTACGAGCATCGCGATTACTCCCATGGCGCCGCATTTTCACCTCTGGACGGTCTTGCTGGAAGTGAACAGTACACCAATGATATCCATCCTTTGCGTGAGAGATTAAGATGGTGGATGGGCTGTTTTGGCATCAGGATAGAATGGAGATGCGGAGTTTGGGCGGCAAATGAAATCTTACAAATAGATCCTCGCCTGTGGGTCTGTCAATTTTTACACTGTGATGCCATCGTACGTATCAGCCCATCATGATGCGCGGGCTACTCACTGATCCTGTCTGCACATTCTTGCCTTACGTGCTACTTAGATTGCTGTGCAAACTAAACACGTGGTACAGTTGAAGGTGGCTTTGCTTGATTCCTATCGCTGGTTCTTTTCTCAGCTCCAACAACTTCAAGCAGTCGAAAGATCATCTGAGCCCGTTCTCCTCCTAGCCTTGGTTTTGACTTACCTAATCCAAGGACTGGTCAAGCGGCCTGACAAAATGAGTAGCTCCAGGTTCATGGCAAAAAGTCTCAACATTGTTACCCGTGCTCAGCAGTTTGGGTTCACCTGGGTTCCCTCGCTGTCTTTGTCTGGCGATCTTCTTGGCATGAGTCACACAATCACCTACAACTCTTACAAGATTCTCAACTACACCGCTCAAAAAAACCCTGCTGGCGCCCGTCTGAAGCCTAGTCGACTCCTGGCAAATCACCCTACCACAGAAGCAGATGGCGGCTCAGGGGAAGATTCTCAGAGCTTGCTGCCTGCAGCTCTATGGGTTGACACTGCAGAGCTTGGTTCTTGGGCTACTGAGCTCATCAATAACACTCTTGCTTCTTGGCTTTCGGGAAGAATGAGTGGCGGCAATAAAGCGCAACGTGCTCCCCCAGGCGCCTTCCAAGGACCATTCTTACTGCAGAACTGGGAAGTTTGTGTGGATGACAATGTCAGATATGAAGTCCGCCCCTCTGCGACAGGCTACAGCAAGGTTGTCAACAGCCTGTTTCCTCTTAACTGGGTCAGAACTGATTCCGGAAAGGTCCGGGACACAATGCAAACCATGGTTCTTGACCCAATTCGAGAGCGATTGTCCGGGCTAGATACTCAGGCCCAATCACGTTGCTCTCAGCGTATCCAAGGCAAGATATCACGGGTGATAAACACATGGGAATATCTTCCATGTATCCAAAAAGGTCGAGTTTGGAGCTACAATGGACCGGGTAAAACTAAGCGTTATATGTTGTACCGTAATCCTACCTTCCCTACTCGCCGTCGCTAATACAACCACTTCCGCTCATATACCCAGATTTCATATGATACACCTATGGATAGGCTGGAAGTTCTAGGGGTCTTTGAACTTTTGCAAATAATTTTTCATAGAACCATAGGTAAGTTCTAAGGGCTATGTTTTAGGGTTATGTACTTGATTTATGTGCTGATTAGGTCTCTTCTAGGTCTCTTCTAGGTTTCTTTTAGGTCTCTTCCCGGTCTCTTTTAGGTATGGTCTACTCTCCCAGTCACAATCTGTTATGTTATATCACAACTGAAACAGTTGAGGATGACTACCCAGATAGCCTTAACACAATCTACATTAGTCTCTGAACTTTTTTAGACTTCTGTTCAAATCAATGTATGATATCTGTGTCCAAAGCTGGCAAAATTTCGCCAACAATTTCATCCCTAGAACCTCTCATAGGGTATGAGCCCATATGAGGTTCAGCTTTAAGCTCTTTATGCAGTTCTGTTTCCAAAGCCAGCGAAATTTCGCCAACATTTTCATTATGCGTTGCTATGTTCTACTTTTTCAATCTCAATACTTAGCATGGTTGACATTGAGGTCTGTCATCTATGAGTTCAGGAAGTGTAAAATGACTATCAAGCCACTCTAACCACAATTTATTTCATGCCTTCAAGATTTTTCAGACTTGTATTCACATCATTGTTTCATTTCTTCACA
>WSLO01000773.1:0-12662 GCA_019677385.1 Ceratobasidium sp. 392 | reverse complement strand
TATGGTATTCCATTCTACCTATAGTACTATAAGCTGGCTCTCCAAGGAAACACGCTATTGGTTATGTGTTTTAACGCCAGACGGCTACATATTCAACAACGCAAGTCTAAGCAGAGCGTTTTATACTTAATTCATAAAGGCTCCCTTGCCTTGAGAGTGACTGATTACTCACCCCGGGAGAGACCGAACCACATCCAAACCCTAATACAGGGCACTGAAGCACACCTAAGAAATAGATTTATTTGTAATCATTCGAATGATATTGCGTGCACTTTGAAGTCCGTTTGAACTTGGGAGATATTCCGCCGTCTGGGCCCCCATGTTTCGGATTGACCAAAAACCGACCATTGCGAGGTTACCGATAACAACTACATTACCCAATCCACCTCGTCCGCATAACTCACGCATCACTAGAATGCTGTTGTCGGAAACCCTGGGCGTGGGTGTACAAGTATGACCGGATTCAAAATGGACGATTATGATTCCTGACAAGCGGGTTGCGTTGTATCTGTAGAATCTCGTTTAGTGAACCAGGTCAGGACTCGATATTATATTTATTACTTGTCTTTGAGGAAGGCACTTAGTCCCAGTACCATATCGGTATCATCTTCGATCTCATTAAATCCAGGGACATCTATAAGGTCTATTTCTCGCTCGTCGAGGGATAGCGACACCACACTGATCTCGTTGTAAGAGCTGTTACCGATAGCGCCAGAGTCTTTTATAAACTATAAGCCCGGAGTAAATTCATGTGCAGACTATTCTGCTCTAAGTACTTAGACTTACAGATTGCTTGGAATGCCAGTCTCCTAATAAGCTAAGTTTCAGCGTCCGTTAATATAATAACTTGGCGATGGTTAAAAACTGTGCATACCCAATGCATATATGCTCTGAACTAGCCATGGTTTTATAGATTTTGCCCACCACTTAGCACAAGGGGAGCAAGCAAAAGGTTGGGATCCACCTTTTTTATTCCTGCCCGAGAGGTTGTTTTATGCACCATGTACGAAAAGATTCGCTCATCATGACATCACAACAAGGTAACTTACCTCTATTGATGATATAATACCCTCCCAGCGATCTGCAACATTGCAAGCTGGTTATACAAGGCAGCATGTAATAATTATGGTGAGGACTTGCAGGAATTCGTATATTCAGTGACCCAGTCCCATGTGTACTCGCAAATGACAGATACTTGCGAAGCTAGGCCTCTGACCCTTTCTTTGCTCGCAAAGGTCCATAGAAACCTCAACGGATTCCGTGGCATGTAGCTCTTATCCTCTGGTACTTATGTACTCGGGTGTTTGGCGGAGCGGAGAATGAGGCAATAATTTTTTACACGAGGTGAACACATGGAATGATCAAGGCGCATATGAGAATGGGAGACATGCAATATTACGAGTAAGACAAATCCAGGACGAAGAGGATAGGAAGAGGACGAACGTATCAGGAGGATCATACTGAACCAGCTTTGTCCTCAGAAAGTCACAACTGGTTAACAAAGTTAAGCCAAACAGCACTGTTGCCAGTTCACTCCGAGTTTGGCACCATCAAAGTCCAGGTACAGTGTACTACGTCCGGGAATCGTAGCAGTATTATGAGGGTACAGCAGCGAATCACGTAGGTATGGTGGAACCCATATGAGCAGCTCGGAACGTTCGGTAACAACCCACCCATCACCATTAAGCTCCCATGTATTCCAGCCTGAAGGCGAAGTACAAACTGTGTGAAGGGATGAGAACGTAATAAAAGCATCCAAATATAATGCACTGACTATTGCAGAGACACGGTTTGATAGCTTGAGTGCAGCTACTATCAGAAAGTCTCCTAATACTCGTAATATTGCGAGTGTGTAGGTGCCAAATACGTATAGTACTACGGCCGTAGCTGGAGATAATGTGTGTATCGTCAGGAGAGAATGCAATTGAGCAGCCAAAGCGACCGGGACACTTGAATGGTTGTCCAACTATTCGGTAGGTGCTTGCATCCCAGATATATATCGTCCCATCACTAGAGCCAGAGGCAATGTAGGTGCCATCGTGAGAGTACTGAACGGACCATATCGAATCAGTGTGACCTTCGAGCAGCTCTCTAACGAATTCGCCAGTGCGTGCATCCCAGATTCGTATTGTCGTGTCCTTCGAGCCGGATACAATGTAGGCATTATTTGAAGAATATGAGACCGATACGACTGAGTCGGTGTGACCTTGAAGTGGACCCACGACCATCTGGCCATTGTGTGCATCCCAGATGCATACGGTATGATCATCTGAGCCAGAGACAATGCGAGCACCGTCGGAAGAATATGAGACTGAGCGCACAGCGTCAGTATGTCCATTCAACGACTGCCACATTGCGTTCCCAGTGTGAATATCCCAGACACGTACTGTACAGTCATCAGAACCAGATGCGATGTAGAGACCATTGGGTGAGTATACAACCGACCGGACTCAACCTGTGTGGCCTTCAAAGGGCTGCTTGACCCCATTGCCGGTGGATATGTCCCAGATACGTATGGTTTTATCACTAGAGCCTGATGCGACGTGAGAACCGTTGGGAGAATATGAGATTGATAGGACCGAACCCCAGTGACCATTGAAGGGCTGTTCAGCTACGGAATATTTATCAACAGCAGGGTCTTCAATACGCCTCTGCCCTAGATTATCCCTAGATAGTTCAACCCTTCTGCCAGTGTGTGCATCCCAAATACGTATCGAGCTATCCGCGAAGCCAGAAATGATATAATCACCATCAGGAGAGTATGAAATCGACAGAATCATTCCAGTATGCCCATCATACGGCTGTATGAATCCGATAGGTGAATGCGACAAGCTTACTGTTTTGTCACAACACGCTACAGATGTGTCATCCCAAGAATGTAAAAGGGATGGTTGTATAGGCGCCTTGATTGTGGTAACGTCCCAGACGAGTATTGTCCGGTCAAGAGAGCAGGAGATAATGCGGGCATCAGTAGGAGAGTATACAACCGAACGCACCCGGCCAGTGTGGCCATCAAGAGGCTGACCAATCAGCTGATGATTTTGCGCATCCCAGATGCATACTGTGTTATCCCAAGATCCAGAAATGATATGTGAGCCACTAGGTGAATATTGAACCGATTCAACCACATCAGTGTGTCCACGAAACGGTTGTCCGATCATTCGGTTGGTGCGCGCATCCCAAATACGTACAGTTCTATCGCTTGATCCAGAGACAATATGGGAACCATTGGGGGAGTATGCAATAGAGCTCACCGGTCTCTTATGACCAACCATTATTGCTACTGTACGGCCGGTGTGAGCATCCCAGACACGGATAGTTGAGTCCTCTGAGCATGAGGCAATATAAGAACCGTCAGGAGAGTACGCGACTGCTTCCACTTCTCTAGCATGGCCTTTGATTGGTCTGTCGATTAACTGACTGGTGTGTCTGTTCCAGCGGCGAAGTGTTGAGTCCCAGGAACCAGAGACGATGTGTATCCCGTCAGAAGAACAAGCAACGGACGTAATCCTGCTTGCATGGCCCTTCAAAGGCTGTCCTACTGGCTCGCAGGTATGCAAATCCCATATACGGACGGTCTTATCATCGGAGCCGGAGACAATGCTTTTGCCGTCAGGAGAATATGCAACCGCAAGGACCGGACCATAGTGACCATAGAGTGCTTTCCCTGCCCTTTGACAGGTGTGAGCATCCCAAATCCATATGGAACCATCGCCAAAGCCTGAAGCAAAATATCTCCCGTCAGGAGAGAATGCAGCGCAGCACACAGGGCTATGGTTGTATATAGTAACCGGAGTCAGCTCTTGTCTCGCCATCGCCGTTCCTGTGACAGTTGCCAGTCCCAGCATCCTTGGGAGATAACATCTTGCAACTGGCCTTGATTTCGGCCAGAACGGTAATGCAGAGACATAAATGTGAGGTGTGCTACGAGTTATGGGGCTAGATGACACCACCGCTACAAACCGGTACGCGTCCTGGACTAGCATTCGCTGGTCGTTTGACAATAACCTGGTCTTTTGTGGGCTTCAGAACGCATAGCACATTCACTGTATAAGTGAGCCACTCACTTCACCCCAACCCTGTATCTTGTGCAGTATCTCTGCTCCTTCGTACATCCGCTTCTTGAGGTTCATCACCTCCATCCAGAGGAGTAGCCGCGTTGATAGGAACTCGTATAACTCGCCAATAACATTTCCAACAGCCTCTGCTAGCTCTAAGTGCGAACCCCAGTAGCGGCATGCGTACAACAATGCCTCCGACACCGCCTTATTCAGTCTAGCATCAATTTCCGGGACATTATCGTCGAACATATACGACGACTCCAGCTTGCAGATGTTGAACGGCGGATTCGGAATTTTGATGATTTCGAAGCATCGCTTGGCCATTGATGCGTGATGTTGGCGGGGGTTGCAGTAGAAACCATTCGAGCGCAATTGGTTAAACATGTAGTTGGGGAATGACTCGTGTAACGTTGTAACGACTTGGCTCGCTTCGGATAGGTTTATTACCGACTGTAGTGGATGGAGTGATGCTTGAACCATTTCCACGTCGTTTAGATCCAATAAGCCTGTTAATCCAACCACAGACAGAGGCTCTCGCGCGCATACAACGTGGCAGAGCATCCGCCACATGACGTCCTTCTCCGGCTCTTCCAAGGCGTTGTCATCGAACGCCGCACTTAGGATGGCGGTGTACAGAATGTCGAGACCTTGTTCGCTCTTGTTTGGTATTGCGTTGGAGGACTCGAATACTGCCTTCAGTCGTTCCTGGCTCCATGCGAAGTTCTTGTCAGAGATGTATCGCACCACAGTAGCAGCATAGATGAACAATACTCCAGATTTCTCCACTAGCGTTTCCAGTTGTGCTGTAGAGAGCTTGACCCGCTCCAGCTTCGCTGCGAGATACGTCCTGATGTCCTGCTGAATGTCCCCGCGACCAAGCTCATGCAGTCGGAGCTCCTTACGCACTCCTTCAGCCTCGTCGCTCCGCATATGGGCCAAGATCTCTGCCTCCGGCCGACTGGTCACGAAGAACTTTACTGGAAGCTCCGTCGCACGAGACAGCAAGACGTGCAATATACGACCGACGCCGTCCTTGTCGTCGCACTCGTCCAGAGCATCGATCACGACCACTATGTTCGAGGGCAACGTCTCCTTCACTTCTCGCAGAGGCGCAGCTATCAGGTCATCAAACTGCTTCTGCAGCGGCTGGTTGTGCGTTTCATCGTCTTGCTTCAATACACGAGAGAGAGCTTGCCGGAACGGGGGTGAGAAGCGAGATAGCCGGTATGCCATACTAGGCACGATCCGGTTCACGTCCCGACACGCAGAAAGTCGCTGGGAGCAGAAGAAGCTTGCACCGAGCTTTTGGATGGCTTGCAAGTACTCGCACAGACTGTATGCGATCGTGGTCTTGCCTGTGCCAGCCATACCGTTCAGCCAGTATATCTTTTCCGCGTCGTTGTTGGATGCCCAGGTTTGTAGTTCTTCTAGCAGTGTGACGCGTGTATTCGACGTGCATTCGCCTCGCCCGAGACTAGCTGCTTCCTTTGAGCAGTATTTTGCTTCCGGCGAGTCCGGTAACCCTTTCAGTCGCCGATTCTGCAGAGCGGACTGCTTAGCACACTCTGAAGATCCAGTCGCTTGCCACGTACCATTGCCTCCTCATCGGTAGTCTTCCACATGTTTAAATTCGCATTTATCTGCGCATCAATGAATACCATGCAGTTGATTGAGGAAGAGAACACTCACAGCGAGCCGGGAGAGCAGCATGTGGATTCGATGGTAGCACGCCGTGACTTCTTCTTCGTTCCTCACTGCCACTTCCAGTCGTCCTATTCCAGTCTTCCGACTCAGGCTCTCCAAAATTTCTCTCTCCTTCTTGACACCGCTATGATAGACCATCAGCACATTTTTTCCCGAGATATAACCGACTTACTTCACAAAATCCTCAATACTCGAGAGCATAGCTGGAGATATATCTTCACTGAGATATCCAGATATGTCGCCGAACAGGGTGTCTAGATCTTTTGCAAGGGGGCCGTTATCGTCCTGACTCAAAGTCATCGCCTGAGCATAAACCACCGTTAAACGTTGTGACTAAGGGTTTTTTTAATAGCTTAAGGTGCCTACCTCAAACACGTCTACGAGTCGATGCACATCGTCGACCGCAGATTTAAACGGTCCAAACACGCTAGATCCTTTGCTCAGCGCACTCTCAAGAGCCTTTAGTCCAGCCCGGGCTTTCCGTTTTGTTCCCAGCGTGGAGGTGACTAATCCAACAGAGGTAGGTACTGGGCCGTTCCTTTCGGCGCTATGGTGAGAACTCGAGCTAGTAGCTGCATTCAGATCAGGCTGAGAAATAGGTGGGGTGAAACCAGTATTCGAGGTGCCACTGGCGACAGATGCCTGGGTTGCCGCCGGTCCAGACATTGATAGCTAAGAGGTGTAACTTGGAGAATCCAAGCAAATGCGTTTGGAGGCTTGGTAAGTTCTTGCTTTCCTACTCTCGATGTAGGTGCGTATAGTAGGGTCGGAGTTAACGTGTTTGGTGGTGGGAATCGCCAAGAATAGCGGACAGCGATTTCAATCATTGATGTGCCATCACTCGAGGCTGTGTGGCGCCAAATCCGTACATCTGAGTGGTCTAGATAAGATGTTTATCAGACAATCTGGCCAGGACATGTGCTTATAATTAACCTTTTTTTTAGAATATTTATTACACGTTACGTTTACATGAATACCGAACGGAGGTACCACACCGGATTGTGAGGGCCGACAAAATCAAGGTGGAGGAGCTGGTAAGGAGCCGGCACCACGCTCCAGTCTCAATTATATCCACAATATAGTATGTGTAGAAGCTATATAAGACGATAACACATCACAGCCCCACCACTCAGATCGTGGACCATCCCTACGCTCAGCCTGCTTAGTCACCCTAAGCAGCTCATCGATCCCACTGGTGAGCGCGTTCGACGACCATGTTTTAGCGGCCATTCAAGTTTTGCCCTCGCATCGCACATAATCCAAATCAGCCCCACGACTCGACCTTTGGTAGCTACACACCGAGTGAGTTGGTTAGAGAATAAATGGAAGAGAGAACAACGTACTCTTATCAAACCCGCTGCAAGTTTAGCAACGTCTAAGGACTTGTCGATTACATTACCTGCCACTGCTGACACCCAACTAAGCATCCTTTGGCGAGTCGAGTTTTATTCTATGACTCTAGCCTCGTCAGTCATTCCTCCGCCAAAATATACCAAGGGTGTATCTCAACTCACCAGGCCTTCTTGCATACATCTTGAGCGGATTGACATCAACCTCCGCTTCTCCCAGCGCGATTCCCAAAAAAATTATCCCAACCGTTGGTGTTTCTTGATCAAGCCGTACGGCCCGAATATTTTCGATGATAGTGCGAGGATTTTTGACGTGATCGAGATTTTGAGGCAGTATATTCGTTGGTTGCTTACATAGCTGAGCGAGGACCATGCTCCGCTCCAACAATATATCGTTAAGACAATGGTGGTGTCGAGGATTGTCTGAATACAATGCAGATGTCAGGACCGGGATTTGGGCGAAAGCGCTAGAGTAAAGAGTGAAAGAAACAAACGCATCTTTCATCGACCTAACGTCCTGCTCCCGATCTATGAAAGTAGGCGTGCGTCTCACGATAAAAGCGAATAGTGGAAATATGATGCAATTGTATCGGGTTAAACCAACCGACAGGCTCCGTTGATGGCGCGTTAGAGGGAATAGCTCTTTGAACGGAGTTCGTTACAGACTGTAATCTTACAAACGCCAAAGGTGCGTCAATATAACCTCTGAGAGTTGGACGAGAGGTGGAATAAACATACCAACTGGGGCCCTCGCTATTGCGGCGAGACATCGCTCAAGAGTCTGTACGACTTGTATTTCATGGTCTCTGCGTCTTTGCATTTATCAGACTCGTCCCCATTGGAAGTGATAACGAGGTGGCGCTGTCTCAGCCAGTCATTGGTTAGCTTTGACTGGCATGGATCACTTTCCGTCCTCACCTTGGATTCCTCATTTGATCATAAACCATGGCTTTACCCCCCCGGAAGTTAGACACCTCGATATCGGTTGCGTCTATAAGAGTCTCTAACCTTCAGATGGTCCACGAGTTTCCCTGAGACGAGATTTCCTCGACCGCCCGCAATCCGGCAGCCTAGATTTTTCGCGTCGATAAAAAATACAGCCTTGATCCCAGAGGTCGCTATAGCGGAAAACTATATGGCTCGTCGCGTTGGTGGGTGACACGGTCCGTGGACGACGCGAGGATGGAGTGTGCGATGATCGAGTGGGTCGAAAGCGTATAGGCGATGAGCGGATATTTGAAGCGCGTACAGGTTGGGCAAAGGCTGGCGGCGAGATACTAGTTAGGGTAAGTTGATTTGGCTTCTATTCGAGCTCACCACGAAGCACGAGTGACGCAGTTGCGTAATCGTGAAGATCCCGAGAGTTTAACGAAAGCAAGATTCGTATTGGCCCTGTCAGGGGTTCCAAGGCTAAACGGCTGAATCAAACTGGCTCGTGTGGTGGTTGGCCTTCACCTGGTTCACCAACGTAATCAGACAAGCAGCAGCAGTTACACAGCCACCGCCACTGGCAGGATTATGACGCAAGCACGTAAGCAGGCCAAATAGTGGCATTCATACGGCTACCGCCACGAAGAATCAAATATTCTACCTCTAACCGTACCTACTGTCTCGCTGGATATGCCTGTGGATGACCGTCTCTGGATGCTGCTACACTCTTAGTATTTTACTTGAACCGGCGCTCTTCTCTGGCCTAGAATGTCTCACATTCATGGGAGTCCCGTCGTTCATAACACCCTCCCTGTTATAGCATGGATGCCATACCTTCGTCTAGATGCGGCCAACGGATGAGTCCTTGCAGTATAGCTTGCTAATCTGCTCTCTCCTACTTAGTTGCCGCTCTGTTTACGTAGTGCTGGGTGCTCTCCTTCAATGATCTAGTCCTTGGAGACCAGTCGCTCTGACAACAAAGTCTGGTTTTTCCAGGTTGCTAACGTCACGAATACAACATCATCTCAAACGAAAATAGAAAAGCAATGACGAGCACGGTGCCTCATTATTATTTCACGCGTAGTCTGCTCGTCCCCTTACACTTCTCGCTCTAGCCCGCTCACGCCTGCCCTCCCTTCGTGCAGACATACAACCACCTATCCCTAGCTGAACTGTGATCTTCTGCGGCTCGCTCATCTTTTCACCTAGGCCGCTGATGACTATTCTACTTCCCTGCTCAGTCACATCCAATAGCACTTTCAGCTTGCCGATCCGTCTTGTGCCTCTTCTCCATCTTTCGCCCGTCTTATGCAACTCACCTCTTCCATCTGCTTCACCTCTCAAAATTGTCGCTATCAAAATACGGTGCATATCACAATGTTGGCCCTCTTGGGGCAATTTCGACTGTACACTTAGATTTTTGATGGCATAACTGTGTCGATAAAACCTCACGACACCTGCATTCTTTGGCTTCCAGAGGAACCACGAGCCGAAGTTCATAGATAACAATAGCACGTTTGTACGCGCTTATTTACCTATTTTGACGGCTAGCTCGTCTTCGTACTATACTTGCGCTGCATTCAGCCCTCGAAGCGCCTCAAAAGTTTTTTTGTCTGTGAACTATTCACTATCATTCAAACAAATAGCAAAATACACTAAGCCATAAAACCTTGCTAGCGCATATACATACAACTGCTTACGCCGAGTGTCCTCACCAAGAAATACATGACTAGCGAATAGATATAGGACGTACAAGGGAGCCAGCACGGTTTATAGTAACAATCCATAAGCGCGGCCAGCAGGGAAGAATGCTTCATCCGAGAGAACAGATGCTACCGAAAACCAAGGCAGTGTAAGTTGGAAACTAGCTGAAATAGCTCTATATTACGGCCAAGTTCGAACCCGTCAAAATCGATATTTGTATGTCTCTGATGGCGAGGATGCATCCTTGCTCCCAGGCAGCTCCATCCAGATCTCGTGCAAAGCCCTTTCTGCGTCTTTACGCACGGTCTCGGCTATATCAAGTTGATGCTTTTGAACGCGCTTGGCGTATGTTTTGATGTGATCACGAATGTGCTCGTGGAGCTCAAACACAGTGACCTCGCTGCTTGAACTTGTGCCGTCCCGATTCTAGGACAGTTTGGACATCAAATCGAGTCATGCGCTAGCATGAAAGAGGTAGACGTACCGGACGCACAAGTTTCAGCGTGGTCGAAGATCCAGCCAACTCTGCTCGAACCACGTGCGAGAGCGTTTTCGACAGCAAGAAAAGAATTGAGTCTGTCCATTCGGAGACAAAGTCATACTTTTGCATCACCTGGCATGCTTTGAGTGTTTGGTCTGGAGTCAACGGTCCTTTGCGCTCGAGTTTGTTAAGCAGAATGCTTCCCGCGTCCGTTGCCGATTCATAAAGCGCTGGATAGGCGCCAGGGTTACTGTCGAGTACCTGCGCAACTGTTAACATCGTAGGCGTCATGAAAAGCGCCCATCCAAGAGGCAAGTTCCCGAAAAAGGCCTTAGCGCCTAGACGCAGCCTCGCACGCCCTGAATGAACGTGAGTACGTGGGGGCACGTTTGGCGGTGAGTCGTATCATGCGTACTAGTCATTCCTTTGCACAAGCTAATTTCACCATCTTCGTGCGCTATCATTGTCGCGATACCGATTTGGTAAGCTGCAATAGGCGAAAGCGTTGCCGCGAGTAAACGGTCGCGCCAGCCAACTACCTGCTTTGTTCTGCCCCATGCCTTGAACTCGTTACGTATGGCGATTCTGCGTTGGATCAGCGCGTACCCTACTTCTTCCTTGTAGACCTGCATGATATAGTTGTGCTCTTCGCTTTTTGGAGCTGAAGATGCATCCGTACGATCACCTGAAAAGTCGGCAGCTCTGACATCGTCCACAAGGCTATGTGTAGCGTCTTCTGAAGAAATATCAGAAGAGTCGTCTGTACAGCCAGCCAAGATCAACCTAAGAGCCTGAGCGGTTGGTGACGAATCGCGTGGGATGCAGAAGTACGGCAATTCCTCCTCGAAGCAGTTCCAGATGAGCATATGTGTCGTAAAAAGATCCATATTGGCGATAAACGAGGCTCGGGGCGAGGCATCCGAGTCCATCAGTCTGAACACCAGCGCTCCGTAGTTCGACCACCATAGCGAGTGCTTGAGTATCTCGCCAATCACGTCGTGCTTTGCTATCTTCTTACCCAACAGATAAATCATGGGTTCGGCAGGCTGTGGGCTATCAGGGTCGAGCAAAGAACACACGCGCAGCGCAAAGTACTTCTTCGCCTCTGATTTTAGAGGGTTGCTTGAGAGCACTGTCATGTCTCGTAACGCCTCAACGACCAGCTCGTTCCCTCGGTCGAGTGTGATCTTGTTCTCCCAGCCAGCTACCCGTCTCGCTAAGATAGAAAGAACGGCGCAACAGAAGAAGTAGCAGTTGAAACACTGGAGGGTATAACGCGACGCTCGCTCGTTGTTTTGTATAGAGTAGCAGACCGCAAGTACATCTAGTATATCGAATTCGGCTGGAAACCGCACTTCCGCAACCAGTCTCGATGGCTTGTCTCGGACGAAAGTTTCGTATTTGTTAGTCGGGAACCACTCGATTAGATCACATGATTTGCAGCCAGCGGTCCGGAGCGCGTCGACGCCGGACCCAACGCCTGTTCGTTCGAGGCGATAGAACGAGCCGTCGGCGAGCGGGATTAGCAGAAACTCGTGAAAGAACGGCGCGTTCAGCGTGCTGCGGTGCTGAACGACGGTGAAGTGAGTGGCCGAGCGATGCTGCTGCGACCGCTCGACCTGAGCTTGGTACCACCGCTCAACGATACACGAGTCATGTCTCCACCCCTGCCTAAACCTCATGACGAGTAAACCCTCTCGGGTAGACGACGATGACCATTTATTGGCTCGATTAAGAAGCTCGCGAGACGAGACCAGGGATGCGGTGGCCAGCCTATTTGCCGGAGTCCAGCGCTTGTAGAGGGGTTTGTTACGAGTGGGGTCCGAGTCACGAAGGGGTGGTTGAGCAGGGGCCGGCTGGTCTGAGTTAGATATGAACGGCTCCATATTGGTGAACGAGTACTTTGGGTAGCTGCTGTGTACCGGCTGAGGTGGAATGAAGGCAACGAATCCCTGTACTTCGCGCGATGTATTTGGAGGGAATCGAATCAGCAACCATGTGGATTATATATTGCGGAGTGTGATGTTGCAGTGTTGTCTTCGAATAAACACATGGGCAAAAACGTGGCACAGGCGCGGAGGTAATGAGGCTCGTATAATGCCAGTAGTAAAAAAAGCGACGTGCAACGTGTTTTCAATACATGTTGCATGACTGCTGTAGGGTTCAGTTAGAAAGTCCCGATGACTTTCGAACACGTTTTTAACTCAACTTAATCAAATAGGGTGTTTTCAACGTGTGCTACGAACATAGATTATATGCATTATGAAAACATTGAGCGCCCTGAATTCTAAGACGTTTCAACAGGCACGGCCCGTAAACGCTAGCTTTAGCGCGTTTCGGGGTGTTCTGATGGATCGGCGGCAGGTTGACGGATCGGCGGCAGGGGATGTCTTCTCGGTGTCAGTGGCTTGTTTGGTACCAGGTCAATCAAGG
>WSLO01000771.1:0-12690 GCA_019677385.1 Ceratobasidium sp. 392 | reverse complement strand
TGCCCCCTGCAGTACATGATTCCAGTGATATCCCCCTCCCCCCCTAACATACTATTTGCCCCCTCCACCCCTTCCCCCGTGGCTGTGTGCGGTGCACACTATATTACCCTAACATCCCATCCGTGAGGTGGGCCTGCGGTGACCGTCAGTGACGGTATGTTATCCCTGCGGAGAGGGGGGGTTGACGAGATATTATCAATTTTCCTACTGAAGTGGGTGCATCCACTCACTCGTCCTTAATCTAACATCTTCATTCGTCCCTCTTTTCTCTTTGCTCCCATAGCGTTACATTTCAAAGGGTTAGCTCGTTTCTCTTAACTGGATGACTTCCCGTAGCGTCCAAAGCTAACGCTAAGCCAAGCTAATGGCTGGGCGATTACTTCACAGAGTAATCAAGCATTAGTAAAATATGATGTCATCCAGACTTTAGCTTAGCCTAGTTTAGCTTTAGAGCTTACGGGAAGTCATCCACTATTTGAACGTACTATGATTCTCGCTCGCCAATTTCGATTTATCGGAGTCTAATCAACCTGCGTACGGAAATATTGATGTGTTTTAGCCCCTACTTTCCAACCCCTTGCGCCAGGTTAGACGGCCCAGAATCGCAGCAGTTTTGTTAGATACTATACCCGTTTACAATACAGCCGTATTTACAAACTACTATATGGTGGTTCGCAAAGTCGTTCTACTAAGGAATCAGTCGTTAACTAGAAGATGAGGCGAAACTAATGCGTTCCCAATATTTCCCGCACAGCTCGCATTGATTTGGTTCATGTTTCATGAATACCGCCTACTTGCTTGGATCGCCCTTTAGTTGCTCAGAGCGCTCGTCCTGCTCGAAGCAATCCATTCTCCGCGCATGAGAGCCCCGTGAATGCTTTAGCTACACATTAGAAACTCTTCGAACCCTTGGGTGAATGCCTGAAAGGCCGCAAAACGAAAAGCATTCAATTCATAAGCTCGAGCAAGGGAGGTAGACTACAGTAGATGAACGCAGCTTGTAATAGTTCATAATAGAAACACGTATGTACACATATCCACGAGACATGGCACTGTTTCGTGGAACATGTCGGTGAGACAAACACAAGACTGGCCCTAAAAAGAACTAAGAGGTCTGATAAAATAACGGCCCCGTCAAGGAGCAGATCATTCAGTCCCTATTTATGAACATCCGTTGGGACGGTCATTGTCTTCAGCGCGGACAAAGCCACCGAAGCCGGGGGGTAACTCGTTCCAAACCTCGGTCATGGTTCTCTCGATGTCCTCAACAACTAGAGGCGCAGCAGCCAGCTGATGCACAGCAACCCGTTTTGCGTGAGCGTCGTTGCGCTTCTTGATGTAGTCGTTCTGAAAATCGGACGTCGTAGTCCAAGACTTGCCTAACTCCCCTTTATCTTGCTGGTCATGAAATTCAAGGTTTCAGCTAAAACGAACAGCCAAGAGATGCAAACACGACCTACCAAAGTCAAACCTAAGTACGCTTGATGACCTTGAAGGATTTTAAACAGTGTTTGATTGAGACCCGACGCTACGAGGGATACCAAGAGCTCAGCCAGATGTTGGCTGTCCAATTGATCAGCTATCACAAGTGACGTCTCTACCGGTCCTAGTACACCTTCGGCAGCAAGTGTATCCAAGAGTGATGATAAGAAGGGTTCGGGGCTCTCATCGTTGGATAAGCGCAATGCCTCAATATAAATACTTCTTGCTTTGTTCGAGTCATCGAAAGTATTCAGGAAATAAGTCGAGGTCGTCAGCTGAGTATTTCTCCATGCTGCGACCTTGAATGGCCACCGAGATAACAGCCTGCGGTCTAGGCACGTTACTAAGCATAACTTTCTCGCATATCAGTTCTGTGGACATACCAAAGTCATTTGAATCCTTACGGGCACCTAACGTGCTCGCCGGTAGTAAGGGTACAATCAGGCTGATCAGACGACCAAGCACCCGACTCAGCACCATCCTGTCGAAAGGAACGGGATACCCGATACTCCACATGCGCCAAAGGTGCTTGTATATGACCTTGAGCCTTTGAGCCTTCTTGTTCTCTTCCTCAGCATAAGCCTGGATGTACCGGTCTGCCAGTAGTTCAGATGATGCGATTGCACACTGTGAGTCCGCCTGACGGGTATTCATTGCAACTCGAAGCTGTTTACCACAAGAGCTATCACCGAGTATTTGAGAAACATTCCTGTGAACTGATTCAAACAGACCAGAATGGGATCCGGAGTGCCAGTCCGCCTGCCACAACGTAGATCGGATAGACTCGGAGAAATGAACCAAGGCTCCAGCTCGAGATCCCAATTGCGTTCGCAGACCACCAAGCAGGGGCCGAGTAGCGTGGGGATTATCAGGCTCGAGATGCGCACAGATGCGCAATATCATGTGCATCTTTGACTCCTCAGACGACAAGCAGTTTAAGCTTTCAAACACCAAGCCTACAGCCAAGTTCCACTCATCTGCACCGATCTTCGTTTCCCAGCTCGCCACTCGCCTCGTTAGAACAGCCAGCACCGTCAGACACAGGAAGTAGCAGTTGTACCGCTGCAGAGTATAGACGCGACAGGGCTTTGTGTTCTGGATCGAGTAGCATATGGCCAGTACATCAAGTATGTCGAACTCTCGACCTAGATCCAATTCCGCGATCAGAGTGGTTGAAACTCGAGCTGAGAAAGTGCCGTAGTCGTCTTTCGTGAACCACTGAATCAGGTCATGAGCCCTGCACCCGACGGGTCGGATTGCATCGGCGCGAGAGCCCTCTCCGGTGCGTTCGACTCGGCATACAGCCCCATCGGTAAGCTTCAGCAGCAGAAACTCGTGATAGAACGGACCATCAGCGTTTCTGCGATGCTCGATCGACTGAAACTGAGTGCTCGACTCGAATTGTTGGCGGTACCACTTCATCACGGGACAGCTGGGATGTCGCCACTCCTCGTGGAACGTCATGGGAAACAGGCGCCCACGATCATTAGACCCAGACCAGGCCAGGGTGCGCTCGGACACGGTACGGGACGAAGTAAGCGAGCTACCAACGAACTTGTTGCGCTCCGACAGCTGGCGCCTTTGATGAGGGAGTCGAAGGGCGTTGCGGAGGCTCATATTGAGGACGAGAGAAACGAGGTGGCGATGGGCAGCGCGGGAATGGACGGTTGACTACAGTGAGCGGAAGCCTTAGTACCCGTTTATCGAACTGGACTGTCAAGGGAGCACACAGAGTGTAGTGTGATACAGACTACTAGAGCACGGCAAAGGATAGAGCAAGTGGGGTGATCCCCTTTTATACATGTGTTGCTTTGGCGTGCAGCGCCTCCCCTGTCCAGGCACAGGCACGCTGCGGTGCGGAACTTTGACGCTGCTCATCAGTGGCCCCTGACGATTCAGTTCCTGTCATGATCTATATCACATCCCCGGGAATCTTTCACAGACACTACTTAAAGCACTGTCCTAGTTCATAGTTTAAAGTGTGGCATGGGCGACATTATGACGATCAATACTAAGAACTCGACGAGTGAATTGAGCGACGGAATTCGGGTTGGTTGCTCAGAGCCGGCAGACTTGAGGGGCTAGCCACTGAAGAAATCAAATTGCTATTGGGGCTGAGGCAGACTGCATATGCACATTCGAGCCGAAACAGTGCTAATCTTTTTTTCCGTAACACTGAATCTAACAACGCCGTTTTGAGATTTTAACAACCGCAGCGAGCTATGGCTCACCTCAAGAAGGAGCGAAACTATCTCCCAACTTGGCGTTGCGACTAAAAGGATAGATCTAATATGAGCGTTACTACACGATGCCGTTAATGGTAGGACCATCCTGGTTCGAGATGTCTATATCGGTGAGTTGTACGAGGCTTAAGTCATCGAGGAAGTCGGTGCTTGGAGTCAGGCATATATTGTTGAGTACATCGCGTCACATCAAAGAGTCTAGAGGAAAGGCCAGTTCACGTTGGAATACAGTTGGAGCGACCATGAATGAGATTGAACGCACCCAAGTACATCACTCACTGCCATGAGTGGCACATAGGTTTTAGAAACATTGGTTCTTGTCCGCCTTTGATGTGTTCCTCCTAGCACGCTAATTCCGATACGCTCCAAACGAATAGACTGAACAGACGTAACGACGATCCTGGTGAGTTTACTGCGTCGTCCGTCTCATAACCTAATATTGTCCTCTAAGTATGGTGTTAGCTTCGTTGTTCCGCGCTCTCAATTCATTTGATTGGGTGAGGAACTACTCATAGACTCGGAACGACCGTCCCACATTTCTCGCGTTATAGTAAGATATCCAGGCAACGTAGACAGGCGAACCCTTTATTGAATTTCGTATAGCGCATTTATCCTGGGTGAGAAACGTGCATATCAATACTCGAGCGTGCCAGACGCGAGAGTGGATGAACGTACGGCATGTTGTATTAAGTAGCTGCCTGTATCGCTAATATCTCCCACTCGGCAAGGACGACTTCGTGGGTGGAGGCTTTTATACAGATCCTCACCAAAGGATTACTGGGACGTTGTTTGAGACATACGTTCGTACTCGGCTGGTCACAGTCCAGCTTTGCGTCAAGCGAAGCGAACCAAAGAAGAGGTCTCACAGTATCCTTTCGATGTGCCAACTAGTGTTGGGCTATGCTTGTCTGGAATTTTGGTCGTTTGAGGATCTCATGTTCAGCGTCGTTTTAGGCACTAAGAGGACTAGATAAGAGAATGTCACAAAAAGAAATATCCAAGTTTGTCTAGCCGAGATGTGTGGCGGCTGATGTGCTCTCATAAGATCTAAAAAGAATTGTTATAACAGGTCTGGAAGAATAGTAAAAGTTTAGGCAATCCAGTTTTTTCAAGTCATGTCCAGCATTATCACCGCGGGAACGATGCAAGCCGAGGTCGTGGAGAGACGCAAACTGTGGCCATCTATCCAAACCGCCACAAACACAAATCCTGCAGCTCAGCGCTTGCAACGCCCCATCAAACTCAAATCCCCCCACAACCTCCAACAACCACCTCGCGATCCCATATGTCGACGGGCGGACGAACTGCAAGAATCGAAGTCAAATCCGTTGACGCGTCGGGTTGAATTCTCCTGTATGAAGTCCCTTCTTGCCTACACATCTCTGTTTTCTTCCCTCGATCGCAGCGACTCAGGAATCGCTTGATCGGCTAGTGGTGGTTACTTACAACGAACAGAAGATCTCTATACGGGCCTCTAGAAAGAAGATGTTTGATCTGACGGACCGAAGGGTGGCGGACTAGAACTCGAGCGGGGGACAATTGTTCGGCGCAGACTCTAAGGAGGCAGGACAGGTGAGCTTCAAACATTCCTGTACCACCTTGCTAATTCTATTCCAGGTCATCGGCTCATTAGAATATCATACGTTTGCGTTCGACTCAAAGTCCACCCTCTTAAAAAACGTCTCGATCCACTCCCATTCGATCTCCTCGAAGCCGGACTCGAACAAAACGCCGAACTCAAGACCGAGTCTTGATCTCAACATCTCGAACTCGAGAAGCATAGTAACGTTTGTGAACTAGTTGAAGATACTGGAGGTCGGTTCAAGTGCAGACATGGGCGAGTGGAATGATTGGCAGAGATGGAGAGATGCCGAGCTTAGGTTGGGTGTCGAGAAGACGTAAGCTGTGAGTCTGCTCCAGATCCCCACTTCGCATCTCACATTTTTCATCCATGGGAAATCCATGAACTCCGCCTCTGGAACCAGATCTCGAAACGAACACTATGTACCCCTCCACGGATTCATTCAAGCCGACTTTTGCTCGCAATGAGGCCGAGTTCGACCATCCCCTTGTAGGCAACGAAGACCTCGCCAAGTTGACCTAAACCAGTGAACGATGTGATAGCACCCAAACGAAACGGCCGTACGAGCTGGAGGCGGCGTTGGAGTCTGGAGAGGCAGAAGCGAGCGGTCGAGGTGCAGGTTGTGACCGTATGAAAAGCTGTGAGTCCCCTGCGAATCTCTCCAGGCTCGTCGTCGAGCGATAGATTTGATTTAAAGACTCACCAACACAAAAGCAACCTTTAATCACTCCGAGCGTCCTCTGTCTAGCTAGACCAATTCAAAGCCCCACGAGATTAGGAAGGGCGGACCCAACGAGGTGACTCAACTGTGGACAGACCAGGAAATCGAGATGCATACGGGAGGAGCTGGAGCCTGGCGCTGAATTGCTGGAGCGCGAGCTGATCCGGACGCAGGAGCATTTAGGGAAGGTGGAAGGCTAGGAGGAGGGGGATATTACGGAGGGGCGGATCGAGGATGCTGAGAAGGTTTGGATGACCTCGACCAGGTATACTTATGGCTCGTGTTTTCCGATCTGTTACTAAGACAAATTGATAGGACTTCGAGACATATGAAACCAATTCCGCTCCTGGAGACCCCACAACCGGCTTTCCAATCCCAACGCCACCAAGCTACCCCTCTTACGTCCGATTCGCTGCCTCTCAACCCAGGCGACAGACCACCTGATTGAGATCTGTTATTTCTGCTGGACTCGGGGAGCCGATTGAGGCTGGAGAGGCAAGAGCGGGGCGGAGGAGAAAAGTCCAGGTCCGAGTTCAGGCTGCGTGGAAAGACGTGAGTCGTTTGCTAGTCTTTCTCGTGTATTTATTGATCGGAAGGTTTAGTTCAGAGAGCTGCCGACTTAAAAGGCAACTGGGATCATCCCAAACGTTCTATACCTAATCGGAAGAATAACTCGCGGTCTAACGAGATCATATCTGAGACGAATGGCTGGCTCGACGCGACGGTCTAGTGGGAGCAGAGTTTGAAAGATTTGAGGACTGTGCGGAAGACTTCGGAGGTCGGTTAAGGAACACAGGAAGACGGGTTGGTCCGGGTGCAGGCGAAGCGGGAGAAAGGAAGAAGGCAGGCGAATATTTCAGTGGATGTTGAGAGGATGTAGGCAAGAACAGTGACTAAGTTTGAGCAGGTACGTCCCCGACTCGCGTCCCCCGATTGATTACTTAGACAAGAACATAGGATCTCGAATGCGCATGGAATTAAATCCTCTTTTGGCAATGTCATTTATCACTTCACCCCGCACAGTCCTCATTCTAAAGTCTTGATACCGTGCTGAAATCCGCGATAACACATTAGTTCACCCTCGAGATCAGGCGTCATTCGTAGAGTTGTGAAGGCGAGTCGCCATTATCTGCAGCTTCCCACCCACGATACCACCAGACTCCACCCCTCACGTTCAACTCGCTGTCTCTCCAATGTCCACCGACAGACCGCTCAACGCGGTATTACTGCTTCCATGCGACTCAAAGCGTCCTCTGGAACGAATCTAGTTTCCTAGCCTTGTCGCAGGCTTGGCCAACCTCCGACTTTTTCTCAAACGGCGCCAACTCGCGTTACGGCGAGTGTAATAGCGAAGCTATTGCCCGCCGTTATATTTTTTGTCCTTCGCCTGGACTCATGGGTTGCATACCTATCACTTCCTGGTCTCCAAAACTCATGTGGCGGACACCGTGGCTATGCCAGCCACATTGATAGCCACCTCCACTTTGGGTTCAACAGCTTCAACACCAACTTTGCACCCTTTTCGCAACTCCCCGGGCTCTTGGACTCAGGAGTTGTCGCACTTTGCATACATTTCTTCCTCGAAAGGGCCAGACCCGTTCGAGTTTTCGTCCAGAATCTGTTACACTGCGCCCGCCCCTACATTTATTTGACTAGTGATTTTGTTCACGTTCGGTCCGGGGACGACGGATGATGGAGTATCGCCATGCATTTTATTCATTCGTGATGTAGTCGTACGTACATAATGAATTATTCCAGTTTCTCGTCCTGTTACACTCGGTCAGACGATCACTCTTCGCCGAGTTATTTGCGCAGTCACAACCCCTAGTCACAACCCATGCCCACCCTCGAAACAGGTAGAACAAAAAGTCAAACTACTTACGATAAACTTTGAGCCACTATCCAATAGACTCGTCAATACCCCATTAACCAGTTTAGTTCATCGAACGATGACAAAGCCGACCACCCCTATAAGCAACTTGTGCAGACGATACACACGCCTTGCGATTGACAGGTGGTGTCCGTCGACCATAGTTCAGTTGTCCGTGCGTTCCCAAAGGCTAGGATGAAGATGGCGAGGAGACTAAGGCCATTGGTTATAAAACTGGAAGATGCGGACTGAGGTTCAAGACGCGACATGGGGAGAAAAGGTGAACCGAGTGGATAGAACACATCCATGCGAAATAGAACTCCAGTGGGCTGTTCGAACGGGATGTTGTTGCAGCTGGAGCATCATGAAAGCTCGTACCAGGCTATCTACGGCGACGCAGCTGATTTACCGTACTCGGATATCAGCCAAACAGAAAATACGACGAGGGTCGGACTCACCCCGATTGGGTCACATAAAGAGGCGATCCCAAATGCTGGCTTGTCCCACTTCGAGCATCGATGATCACCGGAAATTAACCATTCGACGATATCTACGGTCCCACATGACGTTCGGTTGGACACAGTCCTGAACTCGGTCAAACCGTTAGAGGAACGATGTGGAACAGGACTGGTCACTCTGTTCGAGATAAGGTACGTTAGCTGTGGACTGATGATATGTGACACGCACGGCGAGTAACCTCCTAGTACCTGAGTATCCGACATTCAGGAACGAGTCAGCAGGGATGGCTACGTTAGCCAGAAATCCAAATCTTCCCACGCAGGAGGGACGAGCGCCGACATCCCACGCACAGTTTTTTCCAGACCCATCATCAACCCCAGCTAGTCGTTGTCCGTCCAGGAGCCGAGCGAGACGAACCCGAGCCGAGAGTCGTGCCATGCCCGAGGTGGCGTCCGACTGGTGGTCGTCTGGGGGTCTCGTCGATGATTTGTCGGCTGGTGGACGATTATAATTGGTTTGCGACGTTGACGTTGGCGTTTGCACGATGGCGGACGTGAGCGAGGTTCGCCCGTGCGACGAGATGGTGGACGGGAATTGTTGAGTGGAACTCACGTGACCGGTTCGGTTCATCTAATGCCTGTCGACGTTTTAATTTGGGATGGGGGAAAGTTCGACTCTCTCCGCGAACCCTGGCATATCGGACGCGTGAAATATGAGACATATTGGTTGCTTGGGACGGACACCCAGCGGTAGATGTTTTGGTGCGCATACACGGAGCTACTTAACCCGTTGGTGATGATCCGACGCTCAGTCCGTGGCAGCCAGGTAAGAGAGCGAGATTGCGTTTACCTCTTCATCTCAGAGTCGGCTTGTGGTTAGTTTTTCTCACCCCTTAAGGGCTGATTTTCCGGACTCAAATACCGCACTTACGTGTAGCTTCACCAGCCTGGCAGGCTCGCAATGCCATCGCCAAGCAGAGGGGGCGGACCACATCCCAGTGCATCTAGGAGCGTCGATTCGTGGGTCCGCCGAGTTTCGTATGGCTAGACCTTCAGCTCGGTAGTAGTAGCTCTGGTAGTATGAGAGGGCCTGCGACTGTTACTATCAAGTACTTCTCCTAGGTCGCTATTCGCGGTTGTCGTCAACGAAATGCCGATGCAGCAATAAATGTAGACAACCTGAACAAATGGATTTCCTGAAACCAATCAGCATCTCGACCGGCGATTGACATTAAATAAGAACTACAAAGATGAAGACATTTGCCTGGCTTTGAAAACAGGAAACATCAACGCAAACACAAGGAGGATACACGTCGCATCTTCAAACAACATCTTCCGTTCCAGAGCCTTAAAATCAAGCCGTGCTAAACATCCGACGGACAATAACATTCTTTCCAATCGGCTCCGAACTTCGCCTTGCTGATATCAAGCTTCCAGGAGCCTTCCTTCGATATCAAGCACGTATTCCCGTAGCGCAGCAGGGTGTTTCGTAACTCGCGAGGGACCCAGAGGAGCGGCTTGAGGTCATGACTCACAACCCAGCCGTCCCTACTCAATGTCCAAGCGTCAGGATCTGAGAAAAATAATGTATCAACGTGTTATTGACGGAGTGAAAATGGTATCGTTGGATTCAGGTTTGGGTGAGCGTTTACATACCTGATAATGGAAGGATGGGGAATCCCTGAGCTGTCCTTGGCTCATAGACTCGAATATCGGGACTGGAGCTACTGCGTACAAGACTCGAGCTATCAGAACCCTGTGAATCCCGACGATCTGAGTCCTGATGACTCTGAGAGGGGTCGCCTAGTCGCTGCAATGTCGTCGCATCCCAGATACGAATGGTCCCGTCAACAGAGCCAGAGACGATGCAAGTGCCGTCAGGCGAGTATGCAACCGAGTTCACGTAATTTGTGTGACCTTCGAGCGGCTGACCCAGCGTTTTCCCAGTGTGTGCGTCCCAGATTCGGATGGTGTTGTCCACTGACACAGAGACAATATACTTGCCATCGGGTGGGTATGCTACTGAGAGTACGTAATTTGTGTGACCTTGCAGTGGCTGCCCAAGCATCTCCCCGGTTTGTGCATCCCAGATGCGAACAGTGCAGTCAACAGAGCCGGAGATGATATGCTTGCCATCAGGTGAGTACGAAACTGAGTGAACAGGGCCTGTGTGACCTCTCATTGGCTGACTGAGTATCTGCCCAGTTTGGGCATCCCAGATGCGGATGGTTTTGTCCTCAGAGCCGGAGACGATGCGCATACCGTCAGGTGAATAAGCAACCGACCGTACGCTCCCAGTATGACCCTCTAGCGGCTGTCCTACCATCTGCCAAGTGTGTGCGTCCCAGATGCAGATAGTGTTGTACGATGAGCCTGAGGCAATGCGTGCACCGTCAGGTGCGTATGCAACAGATGAAACAACTTCGGTATGGCCTTTGAGTGGCCCCCCTACTGTTGTCCCAGTGTTTGTATCCCAGATGCGGATGGTTCCGTCCCAGGAGCCAGACACAACGTGTTTGCCATCAGGTGAGTATGCGACCGAGTATACAGTGTCTTCATGACCTTCAAGCGGCTGTCCCACCATCTGACCTGTATGCGCATCCCAGATGCATATACTCCTATCCCCAGAACCAGAGACAAGGTACATGCTGTCAGGTGAGTATGCAACACACAGTACACCGCCTCTATGGCCCTCGGTGGCCTGCTCTAGTGTTTGCCCAGCGTGTGCATCCCAGATGCGAATAGTACGGTCATCTGAGCTAGAGATGATGCGAGTGCCATCAGACGAGTATCTAACCGACCGTACCCAGTCTGTATGGCCTTTGAGTGGCTGTCCTAGCATCTTCCCAGTATGCGAATCCCAGATACAGATTGTCCCGTCAAAAGAGCCCGAGATGATATAATCGCCGTTGGGTGAGTATGCAACCGAGCGAACCGACCTTGTGTGACCTGTTATTGGCTGACCTAGCATTTGCCCAGTATGCGCATCCCAGACGCGGATTGTGTTGTCTTCCGAGCCAGAGACAATATACCGTCCATCAGGCGAGAATGCCACTGAACATACCACTCCAGTGTGACCTTCTAATGGGTTTCCCAGCATCTGTCTGGTCTGAACATCCCAGATGCGAACAGTCCGGTCATGAGAGCCAGAGACAATCCACTTGCCATCAGGCGAGTATGCAACCGATTCCACTTCATCAGCGTGACCTGTGATTGGCTCGCCCAACATGCGGCCAGTATGTGCATCCCAAACTCGGATGGTTTTGTCTCCAGAGCCGGAGACAATGTACATGCCATCAGGCGAATATGCGACCGAGTATACAGTCCCTATATGACCTTCTAGTGGAGGTCGGGCCATCTGCTGAGTACGTGCATCCCAGATGCAGATTGTTTTATCGGTTGATCCAGAGGCAATGTGAGCACCGCTGGGTGAATATGCAATCGACGTAATATCATCGCTGTGACCTCCGAGGGGTTTTCCCACCATTTGTCCAGTATGAGCATCCCAGATGTATATCATATCATCACACCCGCCAGCAGCTATATAAACGCCGTCAGGCGAGCATGCAACGCAAGAGACGGGGTTCGGGGAGTTGATTGTGGCCAACGCAGCAGAATTTCGCGCTTGCATTGCAGTGCCGGTTGCAAGTGCCAGGCTCGTCAAGCTTGCTGAGTAGTACCTAGACATTGCTCTCTCCGTGGGCCACAGCGCCAGAATTGAGATGTAGATATGGGGTGTGAGATGTCGAGCTGGGCTTGATGAAAAGGTGTTCATGAATCGTAGAGCGTCGAGAACTGGCTCCCGAAGATTGTCCAAAGCATGTTTATCCTGAATAGTTGTCAAATATCAGCTCACCGCATCGCAGTATGTATCTACTTACAGACAACCACACATTCAGCCTCGACAGCATACCGGCGCCGGTGTGTATGTCCTGTTTCAGGTTCAGAACCTCCATCCACATAAGCAGTCTTGTCGACAGGAAGTCAAGCAGCTCGTTCATGAGCATCTTCGGGGCTTCGGTGAGCTTCAGATGCGCTTCCCAGTATCTGCAGGCGTAGTACAATGGCTCCGAGATGACAGTTTTGATTCTGTCATCAATATCGGGCACCTCTCTATCAGGTATGAAAGAAGATTTGAGGTCGCAGATGTCAAACGGTGTGCTGGGAACCTTGATCTGATCGAAGCAAAGTTCGGCCAACCTTGCATGGTGCTGCTTTTTATCGCAGTAAAACGCAGTTCCCGAGCGCTCCTCGTCCAGCAGGTAGTCAGGGAAAGACTCGTGTAGCGTCGTCACTAGCCCGGTCGTACTCGAGATCTGCACTACTGATAAAAA
>WSLO01000768.1:0-12705 GCA_019677385.1 Ceratobasidium sp. 392 | reverse complement strand
CTGTCAACCTCGACAATGTCAGAAGAGCCTACCGGTCCGCACCACCCAAAACACTATGTTGAAGGCAGTGAAGTTCAAGAAACTGACATTCCAAACGATGCAGACCCTCAGCTTGAGCGAAAGCTGGTCCGAAAGTTCGATATGGTGATCATGCCTCTTACCTGTGCGCTCTATCTGTTTGCGTACCTCGACCGGTCGAACCTGGGTTAGTTCTACCGTCCTGCCCTCGTCTTTCAAACAGTTTTGTAACATAGAGCTTGTAGGAAACGCGAGACTGCAAGGTTTACCTGACGATGTGCTGGGTGGAGATCCAACCGGGACAAAGTTCGACTGGGTCTCGTCGATGTTCTACTTTTCTTATATCGTGATGCAAATTCCAGCGGTTGTAACCTCCAAACTCTTTCGACCGCGCATCTGGATTGGGCTTGCGACCATCGGATGGGGCCTCGCATCTACTTTGCAGGCAAGCTCGTCTCGTCGGTATGAATTTGGTCCAGCTAATCACATGGATGTAGGCTGCCGCGTTTAACTTTGGTGGCCTGCTTACCGCTAGGTTCTTCATTGGAGTGTTCGAAGCGGGTTTTGGACCCATGATTCCACTTTATTTCACATTTTTCTACACGAGACATGAGATAGGGGTCCGATTGGCGGTTTGGTTCGGATTTGCTGCCGTTGCGGGAGCATTTGGTGGACTAATTGGTTGGTTGCCTTCTACTTCCTTTTTTGACTCCGCACTGACATAAGTTGGTCTAGCCTACGGAGTGCAACATATTCATAGCGATATCGCAAAGTGGCGAATCCTTTTCCTCGTCGAAGTGAGTTCTAGCACCGACTCTCACATACTTGCCCCTCATCAGTTTGCAACTCAGGGGCTTCCGACTATTGCGTTAGGTATTTTCACGTTATTTGCCCTACCGGACCGACCGGATACGACAAAATGGCTTCATGGCGCACAAAAAGACCTTGCTATTGAGCGGATGAGCAGAGGAGGCACAAAAGAAGAAGCTGGGACAGTCAACAGGTGAGTCCAACTCCCATGATAGGGGAAGGGTTATCCGAATCGTATTCGCAGGGCGCATGTACTCGCGGCTGTCAAAGATTGGAAGGTATGCTTTTATTATGTGAGCTCGATGGAGCTTATGATGATTGTTTGAATAGGTGTATGCGGCTGGTACGTAGCGAACAATGTTATCCGAATCGTAACCTCACTGAGTGGCGCCCCAGGAATTGTTTATTTCGGTGTGAACATTGCTTTAGCCTCAATTAGTGTATTTCTCCCCACTATTATCAAGGTATATAAATGTTCTTCTCTATCTAATTTGCGCGTGCTAAAGCCTTTTACAGAGCTTCGGATATAGTATGTCGTTTGACTCTGTTAACCATAGCATAACTAAACTTCACGATTTAGCCAACGCCAACGCTCAGCTACTTAGTACGTTCAATAGCTGACAAACGTGGATAGGCTACACGTAGAACTCACTTTCGACGCCAATGTTGCAGCCGTTCCGCCTTATGCTGTAGCTGCGATCTTCATGACGATAGTATCTTATATTTCAGGTATGATTCAAGCCAGAAGTAATCACCCTTCAGACCGTTCGCTAACTAGGTACCTGCCTATCTAGATCGAATGCAGAGCCGTGGTCTCTTTATGTTCGCTTCTTCAAGCATTGGAGGAATTGGGTATCTGTAAGCACTCGGACGTTCTACTCTACAGCTGAGCTCAATCAGGCACTTTATAGGCTGTTGCTCGTCATCCCATCCAACCAAGGTGCACGGTATTTTGCAATATTCTTGTGCTGTGCAGGTACCTATACGACCATTGGTTTGTCACTATCTTGGTGTAAGTGACCCCATGCATGCGCTTGGGATATCTCGAATGTTGAAAGTGATACGTAGTTGCGCATAATCTTGGCTCAGAATCAAAGAAGGCGGCAGGTATGTGCACTGCGGTGAGATATGGCTCTTATTGATGAGCATGTAGGGATCCCGCTTCTTATGGTCATCGGTCAATGCGGGTATGTTAGAGTCAAGGCGCATCTACTAACGGTGTCTGAAACAACCTTGAACCCGCAGCTCTGTCCTTGGAACCCACGCCTACCCCGCAACTGAGGGCCCTCGGTATATGTGAGTGTCCTATTCGAACCTTTACTTACGAATATCTGAAGTTTACACGACGTCCAAATAGAAAAGGGCTAGCGCGTGCGTAAACATTCTATGTATTGTCTATTTTGTTAGGCCTAACGTTATGACTTCAGTTTGCTGTGGCTTTGAACTCTTGGGTGCACTCACATGTATTGTCTTGACGGTAAGTTCAATTCAATTATGGGGTATCGGCGTCGTATATGATCTCGCCTTAGATTGCCTTCCGGCGAGAAAATGCGCGAAGAGATCGAATCTATGGTCGTCCTGAGCCAGGGAGAGTCGTAGACACACGAGAATTGGCCGACAAGGTTTGATACCATCTATCATAATAACAGCCCGATTGCTGATACCTCATCCGACAGACTCCAGAATTCCGTTATGTACCATGAACTCACTAAAGTTAGGCAGATTTACTTTGTGTAAACCTAGGGTCATTGTAGACTTTAGGGTTTGAATGATATCTTGAACAACGCGCCAAGTACCAAGGGAGCTAGAGCCTGAACCGTCAGATGAATGGCGCTGTCTGTTTTGAACGATTGGCAGCATAGTAAGAATCTCGGTTTTATGATGACTCTGAGAGTTTACCGCATATAGCCACTACCGACTTCAGTAAGTGATTCGCTCATCACTCGCCACTCATCACTCATCAAACCAAGGGCGTGTTATTCTTCAGCATGAGGACGTCGGTGTATTAACATTACGCGCACGCGCAACCACCGAACGGCTCGATACGATATCCATCTTTCCCCCCGACATTCCTCTCTTCCGTGATGTGCTTACAGCACCAACTTCATGTGCCAATCATTAGAACACTCTATGGAAGTATCTCACCCTATATGCTGCAATCGTTCATCTTTTTTGATGACGTCGATTCCGTTTCGGAGCACCGCTTACCCGATTTTCGAGTGGCAACGCCGGATGAAATGATCAAAACCGCGTTCTTATCCGTATGGGGACATAACCAGAAGCTTTCGTCTACGAATCCGTCAAACCCACGCGTGGCTATTCTATCTGCTGGTACTTTTCATTTATTCTGTGCACGATGGGTGGCTACATTTAGGGCCGGCACACGAAGATGTAGCCACTCGAGAGCCTTATTTAAACCCCCCTCCCCTCTGTGCTCAAGGCAAAGCTACCCCCAACCCACTCTTGAGTTGCTTCGTACTAGCCTACTATCGCCGTTCACACCCGCCTGTCAACTACTGCATCGCTGAGAAACTATGTCAAACACAAGTTTTTCTTCCGCCTCCTCGTTGAGTGATGATAGCCACGAGAACATGGTCTCTGTGAGTTAGCTTAGTTGACCATGCAATAATTCAGTCCTTGATACGCTGCTTCAAGGGAGTTGGGATTGCAGCCTCCAGCTACGGGACTAAGCAGCGCAAGTTGCTCGACTTAGTCAACCGCTTGCACAATACTGGGTACGCCCCTTACGCTGCCGTGGTTTCGCTCTCGCCGTCATCGCTGAGATTCTATTTGCGTCTTTCGATAGCATTCAGTCCGATATTGATCTCCCACAAATTTGTGTGGTCGGCTCTCAGTCTGCTGGAAAATCGAGCTTGATTGAATCAATCTCTGGAGTGCGTCGAGCTTTCCGGATAACGGTTTAATAACATTTCAGTACTTATTTGCATCGTTTCTAAACTAGATCAAGCTCCCTCGCGCAACAGGCACTTGCACTCGGTGAGCTTCAGTCAAATTTCTAATAGCACTAGATGCCGTCGCTCACATACCTCTATTAGCTGCCCCACAGAGTGCCGCCTAGCATTTTCGACCGAGCCATGGTCCTGCATGGTTTACCTGCGCTTCTTAAAGGATCAAGACGGTAACGACATCAGTCCCGTCCGTAACATCCCATTTGGCGGCGTCATTACTGAAAAAGAGGACGTCGAGGAGCGGCTTCGCCGAGCGCAGCTCGCGATCCTAAACCCTAGTGTGGACGCCACCTCGTATCTTAACGACACTTACCCAAAAACAAGCGCTAATGCGGTTGCCTTTTCGGAGAACTTTGTTTCAGTCGAAATCAGCGGGCCGGATGTCACGAATCTCTCCTTTTGTGACTTGCCCGGTACGTCGCATAATATGGTGGAGAGAACGGCGTAGTAACATGCGGTACTACTAGGTATTATCGCCAACGTTCGTGAAGGCAGCGACGAGGGTGACATAGAGCTAGTCAAACGTCTGGTCACTTCGTATATCCAGAAGGAGAGTTGTATCATTTTATTGACCGTGACCTGCGAGAGTATGTGCATTGATCATTTACGGGTGAGACTTACTTATTCGGAGTTTAGCCGACTTTGAGAATCAAGGCGCACGTAGCTTGGCCAAGCAATATGATCCACAAGGAAAACGCACTATCGGTGAATCGCTATCGCTATGGTCATAATCTCAGCAGCGCCGAACTTCTTGTATGCAGGTGTTCTTACCAAACCCGATCGGATTGAGAAGGGCGAAGAACAGAAATGGCTCGGATTTGTGCGAGGGGAGACCGAGGTCCTCGCGAAAGGCTGGTTCTGCGTTAAACAACCGAGCCCATCCGAGCTGGAGCAAGAGTTGACCTGGCAGGAGGCTCGCAATCGCGAAGAGGAGTTTTTCAAGACACGGAACCCATGGTCCTCGCAGGAAATGACCGTTCGCCATCATTTTGGCACCGCTAGACTCACGTCACGTCTTAGCGAGATCTTGTCGGACCAGATCGCCAAGCGGTGAGTCGATATAATCTCTGGAGCGGGTTGAGTCGCTGATGTTCACTTTTACCAAACAGTATGCCGTCTTTGTTGGAGGAAATCTACCGCCTTACTCAAGGCACCAGTGTGAGCTTGCGTGCGCTCCCAGCGGAGATTTCAGAAGACCCTGCCGGAGCTGTTTTAAGCCTCGTGATGGACTTTCACCGCGAAGTCGCCACTCACGTCGAAGGCATTCCAGAGGGCGATGGCCTTATTCAACAAATCCGTAAAGCGCAAGACAAGTTCAGGCAGGCTATTCGACGCTCAGCCCCGGATTTCCGCCCGTTCAAACGACCCGCCAACGACGAAGAGAAAGCGAAGATCCCTACAATGCCGGACGTAGTTTTTCTAAACGAGGAAGAAACGGCAGGTACAGAAGATATCTCGGATCGTACTTTGTTTGAGGGAGATATTCGTAAAATGTCTACAGAGTGAGTACGCTAAATGCATCCTACATGCCCACGTTACTTACAACTAAATTACCTAGAGCGAGAACGCGAGAACTGCCTAACAACGTCCCCTTTATCGTTAAGCGCAAGTTAATCAAGAGCTTTATGGATATGTGGAACGGCCCGACAATGACTCTTCTTGAAGACGTGGAACGCATTTTGAGTGTTTATATGCGCCAGCTAGTCGATAGATTCTTCAAACAACACAATCATGGCGGTCTACACAACGCTGTTGGGTAAGTTAGATTTCAAAAAATTTCGTACATAGCTGACGTTGCGGACTCGACTGGCCAGGGCTATCGTCGCCGACCGAATTATGGGGTGTCGAGAGCACGCCGACTCCCAGACTGAGTTTGCCTTGAACATCGAAAACAATCAGACTTTTACAACGAACGTTCACTATTTGGCCGATTATAAGGAGAAATTCGCAGGCTATTATATGTCGGTCCGCAAAGCTCAACAAGGGGAAGACAAGTTTGTCAAGGGCCTGATGGAAGGTCTAGGAGTAGACACTGATTTCTCCCGGTCGATGGCGGAAGTCCTTGCGAACTTGTCCAAGATGGGTGTCTCGACCGAGCCTTCAAACCTGGCGAAGCTCTTGGGCTCGGACCCGAATGAGGATGTAATTGACATCATGGCCGAAGTTCGCGCTTACTACCAAGGTAAGTTCTTATCCAATGTGACACTTGGTTTCTCTGATACGAGCTTTCATAGTGGCCTACAAGCGGTTTGTTGACATCATTCCGATGACTATTGACGAGACCTTAGTGAGGGGCTTTTCGCGTGGCTTGGAGAAGCGTCTTTTCGAAGGTTTAGGCGTGAGCGGCGATGACGCTAAAGAACATTGCGCCGCCTTCCTAGCACAGTCAACCGAGATTACGTTGGAGCGCGACATGCTAAAGGGACGACTCAATCGTCTCAACCAGGCTAAACAAGAAATTTCTGCGATCTGGGGTTGAGCGCCCAAGCCAGCATTGCTGTCGCGCATATATTCACTTGTATTATTGTTTTCTGTAACCGAACTCGTTTTTGGCACGCCATAAGCGCTTGTTAGCCTGTTTCGTCAAATACTAAGATCTGATAGAATTTGATCCAAACGCACACACCTGCTCATCCTATAAGCACTAAGGTTCTCTCATATGGACCCACCTTCATTGTCCAATGAGCTTCAATTATCCTTGAATGAACTGTCGTTTGGAGTGCAATCAAGCGAGGTTCTCTCGGAAGGACCTGTCGCTGGGATGGCTGCTGCACCTCCGATGGCCAAGATAAGTCTCTCCGACGGGGCAAAGCTCATCGTTCAGGTAACTGAGCGAGGCTGGCAAGTGAGTGTACTCCAGAGCGGAGTATGTAGAAAACTACTTATAAGATTGTATCAAAACAACCCTTAGGTGTGCGATCCTGTAACTCAAGGACCGAACTCAACGCGACATGAAACCCTAGATGACCTTCTTACCGCCAATAATACTACCTACGCAAACCTTCGGCAAGATGTCCTTATGCAAAAGCTCCTTGCAGTTGCAGCGGAACGACCATCGGCGGGCGACTCACAAAACGGCGTTACCACCGAGTAGGCGGCCAAGTGCATCAATACAATGTAGTTAGTATACAATAAACGTCATGTAACAGATTTCGGACTAGTTTTCACGGAATTAAGCCTGCGGAATATCTGCTATTCCCCGGTCGTTAGACGCCCAACAAAAATGACCACACCCGGCAGCACACGGATGCCCCTGTGGGGACCAATCCGCAGAGCTTTTGCTTTCTTGAGCAGGTAACTCGAGGCTATTTCGGTTGCTTGGGTCGGTAATCAAGGTATCTGCTGTTTTCTCGGTTTTGATCGATGACGCATCGTCTGATTTTTCTGGATCGATACTGAACGAGGCCACGGAAGGTGCTCCGCTCCTAGTCTCGCTTTCTAGTATAGTGTTTGTACGCGAGTTGACAGTGCTAGAGCCGTCTAAGTTGACCAGTGGACGAGAAAAATAGTAGGCTCGGTAGCACTCTTGATGTCCGCCGTGCGAACATTCAAAACACATAAAGTACAAACCTCGCACAGGTAGTCGGCTTGAGAGCATTCTCAATGTCAAGCAGTGTACCATCAACTAATAATGAGGCTTACCAAATTGAGCACTTTGAAGCGAATTGTTTGCACTTGGTACAAAAGGCATACTGGCCGCTAAGCTGGCCATTCGTAAGGTTGCTAGTTGTCAAAGCTTTGTTGCAACGGCTGCAAGCGGAGTATATGGTAGTATTGAACTAAATGCGCAGGAGTGACTCAGTTGAATACCACCCTAGGCAAGCTAAATAGCCTACCGTAGTTATTTGACGCGCGTATTTGGACATGGCGTATTTGCGCACGTAAGCAGCTGGCGCATATAGGCGGAGCCGAGACAGTGTATCTGGGAGAGCAGCATGGGCCGGACCATTCGTTTCAGTAAAATAAGAGTCTCACCCAAATATGCATCCACCAGTCTCTCATGTGCTTCGAAGGATATCCCCAAATCCTTCCCTCCTATGCTAGAAAGCATGGCGCTCATCTGAAGATCGCCCTAGTTCAAGCAGGTTCGTCAAGTGCTTTGTGTACCATAAGCTCCATGTACGTACCCTATCAGAGTAATACGCCACCGTCTCGCGCATTGCTTCCCACCCCATTTCCCTATACTTTGCTTCTGCCTCGTTAACCTCACGTCTCGTCCTTCTCGACCTCCCCCGATCAGGAAACAGCATCTGGTTGCTCTTTCTGGACCGTAGGCCATCCGCAGGGTCGGACACTATCCGATTCCTGTTCACTTTCAAACTGTGTGCCCGAGATGTGGTTGGGGATGAATGATATGCGTCGCCACTTCGGACTCGCCCGTGTTGAGTTCGGCCGTTTTGCGAGTCGTCCGGATGCAACGATGAAGGCTTTGCGGTACCAACACTGCTATGAGAATCCTGCCGACGAAGTAGGCTACGGGTATTAGCCGTTTCAGGCCGAAGTGTCGCCAGTGAGGTTGCGTTCGGGCCAGGTAGGTCGGCATCCGTATCCTCATCTGGTTCTGAGGCGTCAATATCAGACGTAGGCGAGTTATGTAGGGGTTCCGAATCGGTAGGTAGGTGTTCATCCGAGCTCCCTCCACCCATCAAGCTCAAGTTATGCTCATCTGCCTCGTTGAAAACAGACAGCCTTGGCGTGGATATCAGGTCTCCGTTGCGCATACGGCGAGGAACTGAATATGGCCGAGTCTGGATATTCCCTGAAGCTACCGTAGGGCTGACCACGTTACTCGAAGGCTGCCCGGCTTCGCTTTCACTTTCCGCAATATCTCCGTCTGAAGAATCCGATTCATCCTCCAATGCGCCTCCCCCTACGTGCTTTAGACTCGAAGTACTGTCAACGCTGACGGATCGACTACGAGTTGTTGCGCGACTACGACCGCTGCCGCTCCCACTTCCCCTTGAGGCATGACGCGTTGTGGTTGGACGACGCGAACGCCCTGTGGGATATTTTCTGCGAGGCGATTTGGATTGGCGTGGGAGCGAACTATGAACAGGACCAGAGGAGGGTGGACGACTGCCTTGGTTGGAATGTGGAGATGGATTATGGGTGCTAGGAAGATTGACCGGGTACGACCGATTAGATGCATGCTCGTTTGCTACATCCATCTGGGGTACAATTGGCCCTTCTGGTATGAGTGGCGTTAACAAGCTGCGCAGTGTGTGCCAAGCTTGGGATGCTCTGTATTGGCCTGCTTCGAGAGCCACCTTCAGAGGGAACGTTATTGCCGTTTACACCTCACTAAAAGAGCATGCTTACCTGGGCATTATGAAGGCAAATCTCGTCTCGAGAAGTTCCTTCAAGTATGTATCCGCGTGCAAGTTTAACAAATACACCCAGTTCGAATGAAGGGATAGGTACAGAACCCTTGACTTGTGTTCGAGGAACATAATTTGGATCAGCGATGGATTTGTCCTTGCCTCCTCGGCTTGTAAACAGAAGTTTTGCATCTGGCCGTCTGAACCCTACGACTAAGTCTCCAATTGAAAAAATAAACTAAAAGAAAACAGTACCCACACGTCATCGTAGGGAATTTCTCCCCTTTCAACCGCATCCACCGCAAACGCGACGACTCCCCGGGTCTCCCATGTGATTCCACTTCGAGGGATAGAGTCAAGGGGTCGGAATACATTCCGCAAGTCCTGTTGCGCAAATGTCCCACTCGTATATGCTACCCAGAGCGCTAGGCCAGGCCTGTTTACACCCGATGGCCAGATAAGTTCAGTCACCGATCCGTCTGCCACCGTATCACCCAAAACATATTTGGCCACCCAGCCGCGACGAACATCCCAGATTTCGATCCGGTCGGCATCGCCATCATATGCAGAAGTTTGGGACGCGTAAGACGCACCCAGCTGGACCAGGTTTTCTGCAGAGTTTGAAGTGACAATAGACTCGGAATGAGAGAGCGCTCGTTGACGATGGTGGGGTCCTCTGAAGGCATAGTGGGAAGCAGGAGATGACGAGAGCATGGGAGTCTTGGCCCCATGGGCGTGTATTTGCAGGCTCATATCGATTCCGACTAGCGAAGTCGTTCCCGCAAGTGCGTTGCCTTTTTGGGCAGCTATACCGGGAGTCATGTGAACTATTGCAAGCTCGGTTTCGTATCCAGGTCGCCAAGCTGCCTGTTTTACTGCGTGTGTCGTGTGTAGTGTATGAATGGGTTGGGTTGACATTTGTGGAGCACTCATGTCCCAGATCTACTGGCCAGTGGATGGAGTTAGGACCCATAGAGGAGCGTAACGTACGCTACCTTGACGGTCTTATCCATTCCCCCAGTGGCAGCCCATCCAGTAGTATTCCCATGGCCAACAGATTGCCAGTCAATACTTAATATAGCCGAGCTGTGCGCAGTAGAGAGTCGGTCTAGCGCTTGTCTGGCCTTTCGACAGTTTTTTTTGTTAGTGTTTCTTAGAAAACTGACGCAAGGAACGAACCTTGCGCAAGTCGTAACGCAAAAGCGCACCCATCTCTTGCCCAACAAGTACTTGCATGCTATCGAATCCCGGGCTGAAAGCAAGTGATCGAACAGAAGCTCCATGATGAGGTATTTGTAAAGCGGGTGTTTTAAAACTTCGCAAATCCTTCCAAAAGTATAGTTAGAAGAGTCGCATGTTTCGTAAGAAATTTTGTACCCAGTATTTAACAAACCCATCCTGGCTCGCTGTCAATAACACTGATCCATTGGTTGGACTTATCCGTATACAGTTTATCGCCCTCATGTGTGCGTCGCGGATAGTTTTGTCTACTCGGATGAGTACGGGTACTGGCCTGGAGCGTAGGCTACCTACCAAGTTTTGACCCAGATGTCTTGTTTAAGTCCCAGCTCGCGAGTTCGCCGGCTCCAAACGCAGTAATGATAATATTGCTAAAGTCTGCCTCGTGAAATGTTCAACTGGTGAGCTGTTTTACAATAGAACAGGCCATTTCAGCACTCACTTTGATGAGACCATTCGACGTCAACTATTGAGCTCTGAAATAGCTTTGCTCCAATTCCGGCCCACAAATTCGTATCCTCGTACACGACACTCTCGTTTGGTCCCGAGTAACGCGACAAGCTCTTTGCCATGCGCCGACTTTTCACAGCGAATTTCGAGGTCGTAAGATTCTCAGAAGAGTCCGGAGCCGCTGCCGCCGCATAAGTTCGAGAGTTTCGCTGTCCAGGAATATTGGTGGTATCAGCGCTAGGTATTAGAGGTGAGGGTACTGGGGAAAAGTTCATGTAGCCTGGTGGCTGCTGAGCCTCGGCGTCCTCGACTCGAAGGATACGCAAAGTGTCTTTCCCGGCGATGACAAGGCGAGAACCGTCGGGCCCTTGGGCTAAGGCCGCAGTAGACATTCGGGAACCAACATAAGCTCGCACGGACAGGTCGGGCAGAGTGTTCTGTTCTAAGGGAGACTGGACATAACTGTATTGGCGAGGGGCGCTAGGTCTTGGATCGTCGTATACGTCTTGATAATTGCCTTCGTTTGTAGGAGATGGGGACAGGCTATGTGCAGATGCAGCATCTTCCGCCACGGACGAGCTTGACTCCGGTTCGTAGCCAAAGGGGTCCATTAAGACATTGGTTGATGTAGGAGACAAAGACAAACTCTCACCTGGGGTTCCACATGATGGCTTAACTAAGAATGCGACCTCGACCCTTTGGGAAGGTCGTAACAGAGTAACACGGCGGCGGCAGATGAAGGTCCAGCTGCCCCCAGTGTTGATGTGGCTCCAACAAACGGTGATCGTGTAAAGGGCAAAGGTCAACAAGGGCAGACGCAAGGTATTTCGGCTAATTATAAAGCTGAAGCTTATCCAACAAGATTCAAGGCCTCCCAAATGTTTAAGATACTCAATTGAGATAGAACCCAGCGGCAAGCGTGGTGAGGAAGTTCGTTCGGCAAGCGCCTATTAGGTGGGCAATTACGTCATCGCCAGGAACATATACAGTACCAATTCAGGCACAAGCCTGCAGGTTGGAGGCAAGACCTAAACCTCTAAGCCCAGCAAAGACAGCCCATTCTGGAGGCTTTCGCCCCAAGAGATTAGAAATTGACTTGTATGGAAATTGTTTTTCTAGTTAACTATGTTCGAAACTTCACAATTGCATTAGTCCTTTACGGATTTACTATAGACAAACTCCAGGAGCACAAGTTCAAAAACTAAGCAACTACATGGTTCGGAAGCAACTGCATTGTGGTCGTTACGTCTTGTTTCATAGCATATACATACATCTTAGCCTGCATCTCACCAATGCATATATTCGGTTATTTCAGCGACGGAACTCGTGCCTCCAGACGCCTCCTTTGAATTTCCCGCCAAAATCTACTTCAAACAAATCCCCAGACTGAGGATAGTCACTTAATTTTTTGTTGGCTTCAGGACTTGCTTCGGGCGAAGCTGTTGTAATAAAAAGTCGATCATTATTTGGACCTACACAGTGCATAAGGTGAGCGGGTCGCTAAAATCAGTATATCATCATTTACCTCCAAATGTGCATGCGGTGACGTTTAGCGCTCCTGGAATGTTAACGACCAAAGTGGGCTTGCCCTCTTTTGAAAAGCGAACCAATTTTGAACCCGTCCAACTGTACCGGCTCCAGATGAGAAGATGATGCCTGAAGTTCAACACACTTACTGGGCGCTCCATAATCCCTCTTGATCATCAAAGCACAACCCATCAGGAACTCCGTGCGCCTTGAGTATCTCGATATGCACGCGTCGATTTGAAGCAATGCCTTGATTGTGGAGTCAATAGTTGCTAACATGGTACGAAGAGAGTGAGTGTATGCTTGCCTGTTTCGATATCATAGTCATAAGCCAATACATGGCCATGTCGGGAATTCGTAAAGTACATGGTTTT
>WSLO01000767.1:0-12718 GCA_019677385.1 Ceratobasidium sp. 392 | reverse complement strand
GTTGATGCGACTGCGGACAGATACCGAGGCAGTGAACCCAACCGTTCCAACTTGAAGGTATATGGTCCCAAGTGTACGCAATCCAACAAAGTGGGCCAATTATGTAGCGTTAGGGCCCTTTTAGTTACCGCGAATAGTAGAAGATAATAGTCAAACGCAGGAAGCGCGAGGCGTCGAATTGATCCATCTGGTTGAGCGCTCGAAGACATGCCAAGAATAAGTGTCAACTCACAGCAAGGCCAAACACGGGCAGGAGCCGAACCCCGAGTCTCACGTGACTTCCCACTCTACGACACCCGTGTGGCGGAGTGACGACCACGACGAGCTTGGCCTACACCAAAAAGACTAGTACGATGCAGCGACTGAGCAAGGTTATAATTGGTAGCACTGTAGACTCCATGCGACAAAAAAGAATAAGTACTCGTCAATCCTGTGCAACTCGTGGTTCGCGCGAGGCGTCTATTCGGTTCCTGGCCTCTGTTCTGACCTCAACAATCAGTCTCTCTGTAGTCACCCATTAAGCCCTCTTGATCATATTGCACTACTTGCCGTCAACAAATCTACCATGGTAGCTGTCGTCCCCCCGGCCCCAAATCCGCTTCGTAGGCACGCACTCCGTGCTGGGACCGCTCTGTTCGCGACTGAGGCTTTAGACCTTGTCAACGTCCCAGGTGTCAACCCTTTGGTTCACCAGGCGCACGAATGGATTGCGTCCTTGAAGGTAGGTTTTGCCCCTCTTGACTAAAACCACATAAGTGTCAGACTGATATGAACCAGCCTCGCATCTTACAGGCACCCGAAAACAACGACCAGGATGCGCGAGAGCTAACGTCCCGTATTGAGCTGTACAGTCAGCTCCTGGAGACTGCTGCGGATATTATCAACGAGCTCGACACAGGTGACCAGAATGATAGCACAGCGGCAAATCTACTGCAAGTACAAGAGTTCCACGAGTAAGTAATTACTCTCTAAAGAGTAAACCACTGCTAATATGCGGCTTCTACAAGGTACCTGAGCAACACGCGCGCCGAGCTACAAGTGTTACAAGCTCAATGCTCAATAGTCAAGTTTGCTTGTCAGACAGAAATCAAAAGCCGCCTGGACCGAAAGCATGAAGAAATACTGAGCCAGGCCATCTTGTTTTGTGTAGGCTTTTTTTTCGCATTGTGTCGCCAGTCCCAATCCTTATTTTGTTTTCTCTGTAGCTCAAGAATAGTCTCCTTGCTAATCATACAGCCGCACTATTTCACGGGAAACTCGTCAGCCTACAAACCCGTCTCTTCGAGGAGATGCAGCGCAGCAGCGATGAGCGCTTCAGACGACTGGAGTACCAGGTTAGCGTTCTGCAGCTGACAAGGCGAACTGATGAGCGGTGCAGTGCCTGGTGCATTGCCCCTGGCACACAGGTTTTTTTTTTTTTTTTTTTTGATTGCCTTGAGCAACCACGGTTTGAGCAACCACGGTGTGGGCTGATCAACCACGAGGTGCCTGCGCAGACTGATCCAGATCAACGGAACCTCACGAACCAAATCATCATGTAATGTACAGCCACCGATCGCAGGTCAAGCCGATCTCCTGTGTTAATCTGTTCCCCACCATGTTTCCTCCATGAGTCAATGCCTCCGCTACAGTAGCCATGAATAAATATTCTGATTGTGTGCACCTTAAGTACGATCCAAAAAAGCTTTTTTTCTTCTTTCACTACGCCGAATTTGTGGCCTGTTACCGTAATATAATAGATGGCGCTCGCCTTGGATACGTTACATCAGTCTATTCGAGGCTGAACGAAGTTCATTTTTGTTAACTTAGCTAGGTTGGGGAGGGAGGATCTTATGATTAAGAGTTGTAGGCTTACGGCTTCCGTATCCAGTACCACGCTGAGCGAGTAAAAATCCGAGAGAGCCAAAAAGTAAGTTATACATAACAAGCAAATATGTAGCACCAGAGACAACAGTAGAACAACCACACACCACTCATCTCTCTCTTTCTAAGTCAAAAAGTTCTGAAACAAAATCCTTGCCTTCCACGAACCCAAAGAACTAAATTACTAGGTTATATGCGCCCCGTTCACGAGTTCAGAACTTAAACACCACCCGTCCCCATTCGTCCCCGTTGTAGAGAAGCACGCCGCGTACTTCTGCGCTGTCTCTAACTCGGGTGCCAGTTGGAATTCCGGCAGGAATCGGATGAGTTGGTTTTGGAATTTTCGGTTGTTTGAGAGGTGGGCCGTACCGGTATAGAACCCATTCTGGGAACACAAAGGTCAAGCATCGATCAGCATAAATCCAATCGGATGGACTTGGAAAAACTAACCTGGTTGCCCGTCCTCAAACTTCTCAACAACGCACTCAAATCGACAGTTTACTTGCACGGTTCAAACATCTCACTCCCGTCTGTGTACCGCATCACCTGTTCGCTATCGGATGCGTATAGTAATGCGATGAATGTCAAGCCTAGGGTGGTTCAGATTGTTAAGTTTGAAAAAAAAAGAAAGAGCAGGGGGAAGGGCGTACCTTGGGCCTCTCGCGAGAACCTGAAGAACTTGGAAATGTTGACGCCTGCGTGGTTCTGGCTGATATACGCTGGTCATTTTTACTAGTCTTTGGGCTATGCGGGCAGCGTGACCTATTCATACCCAGCTAACATATTGGCCGAAAGAAGAGAGGGTAAAAGATTGAACAAGCCTTCATGATGTATGCATGGGGTTGAATTACGGACGACACCAACGCACGATTTGCAAGACTGTACCGAGCAGCCCGACGACGCGTCCCAGAATCTGCATCAGCAGGTCGAACAATCACTCCGACACGCGGCCCGAGGCATTTCAAGGCCGCGTTCAACTATGAAGGTAGGGAAAGTAGAATACACCCTGGATCCAAGGACTTCTAGAAGCTTGCCGTTCGTTGGTCATGCATAGGTAGAAGATTTATAATCGCACACAATCGTCACTCACGAGCCCCGAGCCAGCTAGTGCATTCTACGAGATAGCCGCAGTGAGGCCGAAATACCTCGGGCCGTGTGATTTACGGACTTGAGCTTCAGGACCATAAGTTTGAACCTCCCCTTATTTATCATGAAGCAAGCACGTCGGGGTTCTCCGAGAGTTCTCGTCCGAGGTCGACCGTTAGAGGATCTTCTTGGTATTTCACCAATAGCGTTCATCGCGTACGCCTTCCAATCAATCAGCTAGCCATGGAGTAAGGTCGAACAAGGAACAGCTCGGACAATCCAGGCGAATGAGATTGCAACGGCCAAGGACGCTAGGCATCTAGGCATTCTTCAGAACAAAAACAACACGCGGCAAGTCTGATCAGAAATGGGACCGATCTATCTCGAGACCAGATTCATGCTGCAGTGATGTCCAATGGGTGGCTAACGGCAAGGGAATGGGAGACGGTGGGGAGACAAGAAAAAGATGCCCACCTGCACGTGACTGCCTGTTGTTGACCAGTGATGTGGCGAAGTGGTAGCCACAACCACCTCCATCGACACGAAAACGTCTTGTACAGTACACAGCGTCGGAGCCAGCTCACCGGTAACAGATGATTTCAAGCCCTCTAACGCTCAAATGTCAACATTTGCATGTAGATGCCCGCCAATCCTGTGCAACTCGCGGTCTGCGCGAGGCGTCTAGTGGGTTGCTCACCTTCGCTTAGACCCTACGACCATACCCCCTTGGACTAACTTCGTTATATCTTATCCTAGACCTTTTACCTAGACAACTGCGACGATACCATGGCCGTCGTCGCTCCTCCGCCGTCCTCTTCGCTTCGTAGGCGTGCACTTCCTGCCGTCACCGCTCTGCTCGCCAACGAGGCTTTAGACCTTATCAACGTTCCAGGAGCCAATAGTAGTCTCGCTCAGCAGGCGCAGGAGTGGATTGCGTCTCTGAAGGTGAGTTCTGGTCTGATCCACTTGAACCATAATGGTATCAGGCTGATACAAACCAGCCTCGTATTCTGCAGGCACCCGCAAACAACGACCAAGACGCGCAAGAGCAGGTCTCTCGCATCGAGCAGTACATCCAGCTTGTCGAAGCCGCCGCCAACGTCATCAGTGACCTCGACGTATCTCACCAAGACGAGACTACGGCGACGTTTTTGTTGCAGCTGCAGGAGTTTCACGAGTGAGTGCCTTAGTTCTGAAGTACAACTGTGTGCCCACATATAACACTGCGCACAAAGGTATCTTGATAGTACGCGCACCGAGCTACAAGACCTGCAAGACCAACGCTCCATGGTCAAGTTCGCTCGTCAAGTCGAAATTAGGAGTCGCCTGGACGAGAAACAAAACGAAATATGGGACCAGGCTATCTTGTTCTGTGTAAGTTTTATCCTTGCATTCCGTTAGCAATATCAATTCTTATTCTTTATTGTGCAGCTTGGAAATGGTCTGCTCGCCAACCATGCAACCGCGCGACTTCAGGCGAACCTGAACCGCTGCCTTGAGATACAGAACAGCAGCAACGAGCGCGTTAGGTGGCTAGAATACCAGGTCAGCGTTCTACATACGATGAGGCGAACTGATGAGCGGTGCAGTGCCTGGTGCATTGCGCCTGGCGCACACGTTTTTTTTTTAGATTGACCTGAAAACACGTTCCAAGCGACCATCGCAGATTCGCGGCTGATGTACGATGCGCGAACTCGTTATGTAATGTACAGCCACTGATTGTATGATCAAGCTCTCTTTATGCTAACTCGCATCCCCTCATCACTTTTCTCTTATGAACTAGTGCTTTCGCCACAGCAACTATGAACAGTTATTATGACTCTATGTACCTTGACTATAATTCAATAGATTTTTCCTTTCTTTCATTATACTATGCTCGTAAGCTACTGTAAGAACCCAACATGGCGGCTCGCTCGGTTTATTCACAGCTGAGCAATGTTCATTTTTATTGACTTGACTGGTTTGAAAACTCTACAATCAATATAGGAGTAGGTTCGCGGCTTCTATATCTACCGTCCTCAATGAATAAATAGCGAAAGGAATCAAGGGGTATATAACATGCATATATGTAACAACACAGACAGCGAAAAGTATAGACACCACCCATGTTTCTCTCAAAACCTCAAAACCTTAAAACAAAACGCCCGCCTTTCACGACCCCGGAGAATCAAAAGACTAAAATATATGCACCGCATTCACGAGTTCAAGAACTCGAACACGACCCGGCCCCACCCGCCTCTGCTGTAGAGAAGCACACCGCGTATTTCGGCGCTGTCCAGCTCGAGTCCCAGTTCGAATTCTAATTAAAACAAAATGGGTTAACGTTAGAGTTTGGGGCTATTTGGTGATAAGAAGTACTGGTAAAGAACCCATGTTGAGGACACGAATCAAACATTGATCAGCGCAAACTACGATAAAATGAGATGATGCAAACTTACCTGGTTATCCATCCTAGCATGCTCCGCAAAACTCGGCAACGAGCTCAAGTCGACCGTCCACTTGCAGAGTCCATACGTCTCACCTTCGTCCGTGTATCGCATCACACGTTCGCTATTATAAGTGTATAATACCGCGACGAATGTCGAGTCTGAAACACCCCATATTTTTAAATGAGAAGGAGAAAGTTGAAGTGAAGGAACGAGCCTTGAGCACTCTGAGAGAACTTGCAGAACTTGGTCTTGACTCTTTGTTCTTTTCTCAAAATTGTGTCCTTTTGTACCAAGTAATGCAGCCTGTTTCTGCAAATGCCAACGCCTGCGTTGTTCTGGCTAATGCATGCCGGTCGTTTTTGCCAGTTTTCGAAGTCGGCTGGTGATTTGATCTATTTGATCACAGCCAACGTATTAGCTGGAAGCAGGAAGGGGAAGGGATCGGGACAAGCCTTCATGACACACGCACGTGGCGCAATCACAGATGACGCCAACACACGGCTCGCAAGATCGTACTGAGCAGCTCTACGGCATGCGGCAGTATCTACATCAGCAGGTTGCATAATTACTCCGATACGGGACCCGAGACGTTCATAGATGTCGTTCGAATATGAAGGTAGGGAAGTTAAGATCCACTCTGAATCCGAGAACTGCTGGAGGCCTACCGTTCGTTGGTTCAGTATATGTATAGGTAGAAGATTTGTAGCCGCTCCCACTCACTACTCACAAATCCTGAGTTAGCTAGTTCATTCTACAAGATGGCCGCGATCAGATCAAAGCACCACAGGTTGTGTGATTTACGGGCTAGATAATCAAGACTCTACGTTTGAACCTCCCCTTGCTCGTTGTAGAGTAAGTATGTCGGGATCCTTCGCGAATTTTCATTCGAGTCCGACCGCTAGAGGATCTGTTTTGTATGTTTGCCGATGACGCTCGTCGTGTACGCCTTCAAACTAATCAGTCATCCTTGGAGTAAGGTCGAACAAAGAGCAGCTCAGATAGTTTAAACAAATGCGATTGCAGCGGCCAAGGACTGTAGGTATCTAGGCGTTTTTCGCGATGCAGATAACACACGGAAAGCGTTAAAAATAAAAACGATCTAGCTCGAGGACAAGAGTCGGGTTACAGTGGTGTCTAATGAGTGGCTAACAGTGACGAAGTGAGGAAACAAGAAAAGATCCCGATCTGCACGTGACCTTCTGATGTGGCGAAGTGACAACCACATCATACCTTAAGTGTAATCCAATAGGACCTCCTTTTCCTCTACAGCGTTATGTTGATGATCCGGTGGGCTTATTGTAATAGTAGCGTAGCTGTTGTCTCTATCATACGCACTGCATTGGGATCATTCATTGCTGAGAAAATTTTGTTTTCACTGAATTAACTACTTTTAAGGTATTCCTTCTCTGAAAGATTAGATTTATTTATTATCGTTTCAGGGCTACAGCCTACTGCTAGGGCGGTATAACTACCATATACGAAAAAGAAATTCAAAATTCGGTAAGTCATTTTCGGACTCGCCGTTCCGCACCTGAGCACGTGGAGCTCAATTCACATGGGAGTGTTGAGATCACTATTGAGTCATAGATATGAGTCAACTTACTTACCGTACCATAGGATTTGAGCAGCCCAGAAAGTTTCAGCAGCCTGATACCGTGAACTCTGTTTATAGAACTTCTTATAAAACAGCCTACCTATGCCAGCAGTCTGGGCAGCCCAATACTCTTGATTGCTTTCCGTCTCTCAGTAGCTTATCATGTCGAACCTCAAGGCTGAGCCAAAAGAACATGCTTTATATATCCCTGAGCTACTAGATCTTATTGGCGGCCTACTCGATATGAGTGACTGGCTTGCTCTCTTGCGGACCTGCAAATCTGTATTTCCCATGATCGCGTCGCGGGTTTGGAGAGAGGTCGAGGCACAGGTCATGATGGATCTGATTATTGAAGTCTCTCAAAACAAGCTTGACGAGTCGGATGTATCCCGAGGCACTGTGGGTCGATGTTGGTATGCTCTTGTCATACTGAAAACTAACCTCATCATACTCCAGCCCCGCTCACAGGAGGAATCGGCTGTCGACTTTACCCGCTTCGACGTGTACGCGCCGTTCATCAGACAGCTTCGAGTGTACGGACGCACAGCTCGCTACTTCAAAGGCGAGCGCCGTCGTATCTGCACGCGCCGAGCCCGGGAAGGAGCCCTGCTGCCAAACCTTACCTCTGTCACTCTTTTGACCTCTGACCTTACTCCAGACTCGGCGGCTCTCTTCTGGCTAGATCTGTTTCTCATGCCGTCTCTACGAGAGCTCAGCGTAAAGCCAGCGGTGAAGACTGAGATCGCTTGGGTCTCGTACTCGGTCGCCTCTGATATCTTGGAGAAGCTTGTTACTACCTGTTCGGCCGTTGAAAGACTAGAGCTTCACCCCAGAGATATTGCCGGAGGTGATAGAAGCACCGGTCCAGGCGGAGCCTTAGTATTTAACCCTTATAATATCGGATTGTGCACTCATCTCCGTAGCATTACTATTGGCACATGTATACTCAGCCACGGCGGTTTCGCAGCTCTTGGCGCTCTTCCCCGACTCCAAAGCCTTACACTGTGCCAATACGGAGAGCGGCCAAATGCGCTAGAACTCTCCGTACCAGACGACTGTTTCCTTTCTCTGACTCAGCTTAGCCTCTTGGACGTGGACTCCACCACCTTGCGGGCGACTATGGGGATAAAACAACTCGCAAGGGGTCTTAGGTCTCTCAAAATTAGCCACATTTTCCCTTACTCCGTTCGGCGCAAGTATGGGGCTTGCCAGCATTGGATCAAACGGACACTTGGATGTATCTTCGAGTACACCCTTCGGCTGAAGTCCCTCAGCTACGATGCGAGACAAAGGGATAAGCTAAACACTGGTAGCGACTTCGTGTACCGAATCGACCCCAGTCCCTTCTTGCAAAGTGTTTCCAGGTTTCAGCTTCAGGATGTTTTGCTTCTGGGGATTGATTTTTTCTCGGGAGACTGGTACAAGTTAGCCTCAATGACTTTTCAGCAGGTGATCTCACTCCGAATGCCCCACGCAAGGACTATTGACAGCTCCTCGCTGCCATGGCTCGCAAGCCTCCCTTATCTTCGTCAGCTAGAACTGGGATGCATATTCGTTCATCTGCCACTCCCTGCATTGCATGTCTTTGTGAGCTCAGTACTCGAAGTATTGGACACTACGGTATATAGATCGTCGGGCGTTGAGCATGAGATTAGCGCAGAGCAGGTTGCAAGGTAGCAAACTTACATTATGTTCGAGGTGGTATCTAACTCAAACTCCTTCAGGTTTATGTTATCTCTATGGCCGTCTCTACGTCGAGTCAGCGGGAGAGTATCTTGGGGCAGATGGGAAAGAGAAGACCGGTTATTCATGACTGAGATTAACCAACATATAGATGCAATTAGAGTTGGGGACGGCAGGCACGAGTATACATAGCTTGACTCCACATTAAGCTAGCCCGCGATGCTCGAGCAAACTGACATTGTATTTGGCAACTCAAGTATATAATGATTTGATGGTATGAAGAGCACAATGCATCTACCGATAATGTTCTAAACGAAGATTGTCTTTTCGAGCAATAGCATCGCACTCCCATATTGTGTAATGTACAGCCACTGATCATGGGCCAGGCCCTCCCGTGCTAACTGATGCCCTCACCATGTTTTTCCTATGAACCAGTACCTCCGCTACAGTAGTCATGAATATAGATCATGACTCCCACATGGTGCTCGCCTCTTCCATCGTAATGTTACAGTGGTCCATGACTTCATTCAAGGCTGAACAAAGTTCGCCTGTGCTGGCTTGACCGGTTCCGGGGGCTCTATGATCGGCGGAGGCGTAACTTACGGCCTTCTGACTATGAGGGTAGGGAAACCAGGGTACGCTCTGGAGCCAAGGGCTCCTGGAAGCCTGCCGTTCGTTGGTCTAGTAGATGTATAGGCAGAAAATTAGTAGTTGCGCACAACCGCCGCTCGCGAATCCTGAGCCAGCCTGTACACTCCGCAAGATAGCCCCGATTGGACTAAAGCACCACGGGCCGTGTTGTATGTGTACTTAAGCTTCAAGTCACCAACTTTGAACCCCCTAATGGCAAACAGATGCACTGGCGCCACCTTCATCTGGCCATATGTGCCTGTGTTCGATTGCCTGGAAACACACGAGCTCTTGCCCTGAGGACTATAGGCCGCAACCAGGTAGCCGGATGGTAGGTGTCAAAGACCATAAACGTGTACGTAGATCACACCTTATGCCTTTAAGTCCGAGAATACCACCAATAGACGTAAATGCTCTGGGTCGAAATAAACTCAATCGGGGGAGTTACAAGACAAGGGACGGAGGGGTACGCTCCAATTTCGCTAAGCCCAGCTGTGATCTCGCCCGGGCTTCGTTCGGGCGAACTTGCTAGGAGTTCTAACTTCTGTACCAGCCGTTCTGCCACCAGTCCAGATGCTCCCTGAAACCCTTTGGCACGTGCCAGAATGGCTGGCCACGAGCCTATAAAAGAGCCTACGTCTGCCAGCAATCCGACCAGCCCTGCACTTTCGATCGCTTTCCGTCTCTTAGTAGCATATCATGTTGAACTTCAAGCCTGAGCCAGAAGGACATGCTTTATATGTCCCCGAGCTACTGGACCTTATTAGCGGCCTACTCGATATGAGTGACTGGCTTGCTCTCCTACTGACTTGTAGATCTCTATTTCCCATCATCGCATCACGAGTTTGGAGGGAGGTCGAGGCACAGGCTATTATGGACCTGATTGTCGAGACATCTCAAAGCGCGCTTGACGGATCAGATGTATCCCAGAGCACTGTGCGGCTATTTGATTATGTTCTTGTCATGCTGGAAACTAACCTCATCGTACTCCAACCCCGCTTACAGCAGGAATCGACTGTCGACTTTACCCGCTTCGACATGTATGCGCCATTTGTCAAACAGCTTCGAGTGTACGGACGCACAGCTCGCTACTTCAAAGGCGAGCGCCGCCGCATATGCATTCACCGAGCCCAGGAAGGAGTCTTGCTTCCAAATCTTACCTCCGTCACTCTTTTGACCTCTGACCTTACTCCGGACTCGGCGGCTCTCTTCTGGCTGGATCTGTTTCTCACGCCGTCTCTGCGAGAGCTCAGGATACAGCCAGCGGTGATGACCGAGACCGCTTGGGTCTCGTACTCGGTTGCCTCGGACATCTTGGAGAAGCTTATCACTACAGGCTCGGTCGTTGAAAGTCTAGAGCTCTACCCCAGACACACTACCGGAGACTATAGCAGCACCGACTCAGGCAAGCCTTTGCCATTAGACCCTTATGATGTTGGATTGTGCACTCAGCTCCGTAGCGTTACTATTGGCACATGTATACTCAGCCACGGCGGTTTCGCGGCTCTTGGCTCTCTTCCCCAACTCCAGCGCCTTGCACTGTGCCAACATGGAGAGCAACCGAAAACTCTAGAGCTCTCCGTGTCATACGACTCTTTCCCTTTTCTGACTGACCTTAGTCTCTTGGACGTGGACGCTACCACCTTGTCGGCAATTATGGGTATAGAACAACTTGCAAGGGGTCTTAGGTCTCTCAAAATTAGCCACATTTTCCCTTACTCTACTCGGCGCCAGTATGCGCTTTGCCAGTTTTGGATCAAACGAACACTTGGGTGTATCTTTGAGTACACCCTTCGGCTGAAGTCTCTTAGCTACGATGTGAGACAAAGGGATAAGATGAACACGAGTAGCGACTTTGTGTACCGAATCGACCCCCGTCCCTTCTTGCAAAGTGTTTCCAGGTCCCGGCTTCAGGATGTCTTGCTTCTGGGGGTTGATTTTATTTGGGGAGACTTGTACAAGTTAAACTCAATGGCTTTTCAGCAAGTAATCTCATTCCGAATGCCTCACGTGAAGGGGGTTGGCAACCCCTCGTTGCCATGGTTCGCAAGCCTCCCTTATCTTCGTCATCTAGAGTTGGGATGTATATTCGTTCATCTGCCACTCCCTGCACTACATGACTCTGTGAACTCAGTACTCGAAGTATTGGACACTAGGGTATGTAGATTGTCGGGTGTTGGGTATGAGATTAGTGCAGAGCAGGTTGCAAGGTAACAGACTTAGGCTCATGTTCCAGATGGTATCCAGCTCAAACTCTTCCAGGTATATGCTATCTCTATGGCCGTCTTTACGTCGAATCGGCGGGAGAGTGTCTTGGGGCAGCTGGGAGAAAGACGAACGGTTATTCATGGCTCAGCTTAACAAACATATCGATGCGATCAGGGTTGGGGATGGAGACACGAGTGTACACAGCTTGACTCCGAACTAAGCTAACCCGCGATGCTTGAGTAAACTAACATCGTTTTTGGCGATTTAGATGTATAGTGATTCAGTGGTACAAAGAACAAAACACATCTACCGGTAATGCTCCAAACGAAGGTTGTTTTCTTCGAGCGACGGCACTGCACTCTCAGGTTTTTTTAAAAAAAGAAAATCAAGTATACTATAGTCACGAGAAGGCCTGGCCTTATGGTGCGACTTGTCCGAAACATTGAACAAAGGGAAAAGAAGAAACATAAAACAGAGACGAGCCATGTACAATCAGAAACCGCTAACTTATCACCGATACACTGTCAGACTACACTCTCAGATTATACGACGCACAGCTACTGATTGTGTGCTGGACCTAGCTGACCCCCATAACCTGAAATAGACTAATTATATTGCGTAATATCCCACCTGGTCATGATCACGGCATATACACTTGCGGACTGCGCAAAATAAACGAGTCAGGTCGTGTTTCGTCGCCATACCGCATATACAAAGAATTTTCAGCTTGGTTCATGTATGCATATTACTTACTGCTCCAAACTGTGACTTTGCTCACAATCTCTTGCATACACGTGGCGCAATCATAGACAACGCCAACACACGGCTCGCAAGACCGTACTAAGCAGATCCACGGCATGCGGCGGTACCTACATCAGCAGGTTACATGATTCCTCCGATATGGGACCCAAAACGTTCATAGACATTGTTCGAATATAAAGGTAGGGAATTTAAGATCTACTCCGAATCCGAGAACTGCTGGAAGCCACCGTTCGTTGGTTCAGTATATGTATAGGTAGAAGATTTGTAGCCGCTCGCACTCACTACTCACAAATCCCGAGTCAGTTGGTGCAATCTACAAGACAGCCGCAACCAGATCAAAGCACTACGAGTCGTGTGATTTACAGACTAGATAATCAAGACTCTATGTTTGAACCTCCCCTCGCTCGTTGCAGAGTAAGTATGTCAGGATCCTTCGCAAATTCTCATTCGAGTCCGACCGCTA
>WSLO01000766.1:0-12728 GCA_019677385.1 Ceratobasidium sp. 392 | reverse complement strand
TGTAGTCTGAAGATTCTGGGAGATTTGGATAAAGATATTCATCTACTATTTGAGCGGGCGGCTGGTTACTATCGGGGAATTGACTAACTGGGTGTTAGGCTCCCACCGTTATCCTTGGTATTTTCTCTGTTGTACGTCTATTTTCACGAGTAGCCTTTCTAGTATCCGGAATCCTATTACAAGTGCTTCGAGCCTTCATTTCGATCTGATCAAATTTTGTGTGGCCGGTTCGATTAAACGAGTGTGCTGGTCGGCTGTATGCGCACCATAGCGCACACGCATACTGGAGCGCCGGCTGCCGTGCTGCTAGGCGCTCATAGGATGTCTCATAACATGCTAACAGTTTCCCGTGACTGCTATGGTTGAGCCATCATGCTGATAGACCTTGAAGAGCTCCCGAGGCGCTTATAATCGGGGTGATCTTTACCGGATCTGGTTCACGCTTACCGCGGCACATGTCCTCCTCAACTCGACCAAACTTGGCCCGCAACCAATGTCATCTAGTGATTCAATCCTCCCAGCATATCACGGTCTTCCATTTGCCGCCTGGCAAATTTAAGTCCGTTGTGTTGGACCATGTGGTACCGTGCTCGGCTTTGGTTTGCACTTTGGACCTGGAAGCACTCGGAACGTGAACGCCGTTGTGGTTATTGGGTTCAAGGTCACCCATCTGTACCTTTATCCAGTCCTGGTATCTTGAACCCAACATATAAGAAGCCGTGCTTAAGTCCCAACTCCCAGCAACAGATTTTCTTCATCTCACTTGAACGACTTCTTCTTCAACTTTATTATCCTAATCATGGGTGCCGCCATCTCCGAGATGAAGAGTCAAATCGAGCGTGCAGACAATCTCAAGGGGAAGGAGGACGAAATCAAGGAAGCACTTGAGAACATGCGCGTCATGGCTGCCGATCAACTCGCAACCTTCAATGAAAGGATTCGGTAATAGCTTGATTCTATTTTTGGAGAAAAGCGTGCTCAATGGGATGAATTTTAACAGCAACCGTGAACACGATACCCATCTTATTCCCATATCAAAAATTCTCTCAAGTTTCGAGTACATTCAGTGCAGTACTTCAAACCACGATACAATTGGAGAAGGCATCAAGGACGCCGTCAAGGACTTTTCAAGTGGCCCCGTAGCCGATGGTATTGCCAACCTCGCTGGGAGCGTTTTCAAGCGGCTCCTGGGCGAGTCCTCTGGTAGTCGCCAGCTTCAGACACGTTACACCATTTCCATCGATCCCCTAGGAGGCATATCTCGCCTAGACGCTCTCTTCTTCGTGTACAACTTCTCAGCCTCGGGTCTGATGTCAACAGTCGGATCCGTCTGCGCTGCGTGCATTGTCAAGTCCTCTGCCGATGTCACGTCTGTTGACGACAACACTCTCCGCGTCTTGGTCAACCAATGTTTTGAAACTTCCAGCATTGATCTTCGTAAAGCCATCTACGGAGAGCTGCGGGATGCTCTCTTCAATAGCAAGGATCCTCTATATATTGCTTCTTTGCAAAAAGCCAGGGAGGCTCAGCAAGCCGCTCTTGCGCAGTTCGCCGCTCCAAGGGCTGCTCTCACCTACCAGCCGAACAAGTCTAAGGAGGTGGAGTCTGCAGTTTAGCAGCCGTCGAATAATATTCGGAGATGGTGTGTTGTTTAGACTGTCTTTGTGACTGCTTTTGTCTTTTGTCTTCTTCTAGTAGTACTTCAGTGCTGCATAGATTAGTTTCACAGAGTCTTGAAGTTGCAATAGCACCTTTTCATCTCTCCGTGATTGTTTCCTGTAAAATTTTCACAATAGACCTCTCCCTAGCTTAATGCTTGGTTGACTAAGACTATAAATCTGGTGATGCCTCTTTGCAAAAGCTCACGAGGTCGACGGAGTCTAACCGAGTTACAGTAAGCATCTGACTGCTGGCATCTGGATGTTAAGATACTCGTTCCACGGAGCGGCGATACGGCGAGACAGGATTGCGCATGCATATAATCAGTTAGCTGTTAGGGGCGAGGATTGCAAATCGAGCTAGCGCGGAGAGGGTGGCAGCGTCGGCACGTGACCGCGCGGACGAAGACTCTGCTAATCTCACGAGTCGCGGTGTGGACCTTTGTCTTCGATTACCTCTTCACTGTCTTCGCCATGGGCGCCTCCATCTCCACCGCCAATGGGCAGATTGGTGAAACACAAGATGCTCAAGGAAACAAGGTTGGGGCTGGGGCCAAAGAGTTGATGGATGTTTTGTGGGCTGAGGCTACGGAACGGCTCAGTATATTCAATGGGTGATTGTTCTTTCTAACATCGGGAGAGTTCAGTGCTGAAATATATGACTTAAAACCGACAGCTATCCGTATGACCACAACGATTGTCTTATCCCTATGGCAAAGATTCTCTCCACTTTTGAGTACTCTGAGTGCTGTGCCACAAGTCATGATGCTATTGTGGAAGAAGTTCGGAACGCTGCCAAGGATTTTTCTGCTGGTCCCATTGCCGATGGTATCGTCAATCTGGCTCAGACTGTTTTTGCCTGGCTTTCGAGCGAGTCTTTCGGCAGCCAGCTTGAGACCCAATACGCTATTTCCGTTGACCCTGTAGAGGGTATCTGTCGCCTGGATGCCCTCTTCCTTGTCACTAATTTCTCATCGAACTTCTTGAGAAACATCATTGGCTTTAACTGTAATGTTTGCGTCGTCAAGTCCTCCATCCAGGGCGGGGATACCATGGATAACAACACTCTCCGCATCTTGGTCGACCGTTGTTTCGAAACGTCCGACATCGAGCTTCGTGAGGCTGTTTACCAGGAAATCCTCAATTCCCGCTTTGGAACCAAGCGTTCGGCGCCAATTGAATCCTTATGAAGGAGCGAAGAGGCTTTATAGACTGGGCTGATCTAGCTTACTGCTTTACGGCCAAACACCAATACCTCGAGCGGAATGCGAGGAGGTGGTTCTGTGCAAGGCATTGCATACAGCGCCACCTGATGTACTGCTTGTGTCGCTTGGTTTTTGGTATTTCAGCTCTTACCTACATCAACTATCATGGTTGTTACTTTCAGCCGCATTGGCTAGCTTGCGCACACTTGGGGTGGATGTAACTTCTACATCTGTTAATCTCCAGAGGCCACGCTGACATGAGGACTAAAGCGATCTAAATCATTGACTTAGTCATCTCAGTCATTCCAGGCCGGCTGCCAATTGCACGTTTACTATTTAACTGCCACCAAGGCTGCTCAATCAAGACGAACTCTCCAGGATTTTGGAACAGTCTCAAGACTTCAGTAACAGATTATGGACGATACAGGCTCGGGCGCCAGTAAGTCGTCGCAACTACAACCTATACAAGGGACGACTAGAACTAACAAGTTTACCCGAAGGAGCGCTCCAAGTACCTTCCGTGTCGGTACCTCAGTTGCGACACAAGGCAGAGTACCATCTTGTATTTTCGTTAATACTAGATTATCGCCGACCCTTACTCGGATACAAGGTCCTCGCTATTACTATGAGGGGAACAGCACCGTTCAACTTGTCGGCCCCCATATCCCGAATGTCTTACCCGTGACCCTAATTCTCTAGAGTTTTCTCAAATGCTGCTATCTTCGGATGTGTTGACACAGACTGGGCACCCCATCGCACACAAACCAGTCTACGACAGCGTCCATCACCCGACCTTACCACCGAGATGTATGCGACCCGACGTTTGTCGGCGGTACGAAGCTGCATTTGCCGCTCTGCCGCTCTGCCGCGCTCTTGAACCACAAAGGATAGGGGTACATTCTTAGGCGTTTCTTCGCGCGACTTCCGCGAGCCCCTCAAAGCCTCAACGACCGTGTTAAGTAGGTTTCACAATAAGTTGAAAGCACACCAAAAATATACCTACTTGAAGCTGCAGGTTGGCCTTGTATTAAGAACTCACTGTCATATACTTGCGGCATGAGACATGGAAATAATCTTCAGGAATTTCACGCCCCTAACCCCTATCGGGTGGGCTAGAACGGCTTAGGGGACCATAGCTCACCCTCTTCTTTTTCTGTTGAGTCGTGGGCTATATAAAACACCTGTGCTCCACCTCTCCCTCGAAGAACCTCTCCGACGTATTGCATGATGTTCTATTCTTTTAAAAGGCTACTCTTCTTCGTGTTATGCTATTTGGCATGCTTTCTGTCCCCTGGGCTTACTGGACTGTCCTCAGCGAGCTCCTTGAGCCCGCGACTGCCCCGCATGTAGTAAGTTATTATACTTGTCGCTACCTCTGCCTTCGGTTGCTGAGATGTTCATAGCTCCGGGTCGCTTGTCAAGGTCATGACCGCATACGCTTAGCGGCCCTATCCGTCGTCCTCCTCGGGCCTCTGGCTCCCCCCTCCGTCCCTTTCGCATAATGTTATGATCATTCCACCGTCGTATCCTCCCCAGTTTGCAGAGCCCATTCGGCTTGGCCGTAGAGACCATGCGTCTCGCTCTACGAGCTGGGTAGACGGCGCGAAGAACACACTGTGCTACGCTCAGCCTCGTGAGTGTTTTACGCGATAGTTCAGATCAGACGTTGGTACTAACAAGACTCTTAAGCCGTCATTCGGTCTCGACTTGCCCAGAGCGCCTACTGGATCATATACCGAGCCCGACTCGAGCTATGCCGTCCGCGCCCTCCCATATCCGCTTCGCTCTCCAAGCTCCCTCCCCTGTCGCCTCCGTCCTTGGAACCTGGTGTGACCCGAACCAAGGGCGGCGACACGCTAGCAACTCGAACGTGGCCCGCGATCACAGATCAGCCCGCCGACCCGGAGCCCGCTCATGCTGGTATAAGATGGCAGTCGCGCCGGCACTCTCATGTGTCCGATTTGGCAAGACCGCAGCCTCGCTCATTTGTCAAAACTCACCTTGTACAGAGGAGGTCTCGCATAGCACGCTGGCTTGCTGCCCTCACCGTCGCAGCAGCAGCGGCCCACGTACCAGCCCTCCTGTTGGTGGGACTCTTGGCCTTTACTTTATCGTCCCGGATCTACAAACTCCTCCCCGCCTTAAAACGATGGCTCGCCCCGAACCAACAGCTCACCCGGACTCGGGAGCTCCTAGTGTACTATTGTTACACGCTGTTTATCAAAGCGTACCACTCGTCCCGCCGGGTTTACGTGCGTGAGCGTGCCTGGAGACAGGTGTGCAACCACGGCAATGTTGCGTCGGTCGAATGGGCTGTGTGGTTCTATGCCACTAGCCTGTTGCAGCGGATCAAGGGGAAACACACCTTCGTGCCAGGTATTGAAGTCAAGATGCGCATAGTGCGGCTCAGGAAGGTAATGGCCAAATACCGGGGGGGGCTCACGGGAATACGAAGAGTGGGTCCCGGAAGATAGCCGTAATGGAAGTGAGTAGCTTCTCATCCTATGCCTCTGCCTTGATCACTGACTACGCGGCCTAGCTGATATGTTCGAAAGCGAAAACGAGTTCCTGCAAGGCACGACCCCCGCCTACTGGATGGACGAATGGGACGAAAGCATGCGGGAAGCGTCGTCTAGCCGCTCGCCGAGCCCGGCGATTTCCGAAATTGCCGACTTCGATCCGCACAGGGGTTCGAGCCGGACGTGAGGATCGTGGAGGCGTGAGCCTGTTTCGGCGACCGCATATATGCGCGACCTCGGGCGTTTTCGGCTCAGCTGCAAGAACTCGGGATGAAGTGGATGTGGTAGTGAGATACCTGTTTTTATTTTCTCTTTCTTTTTTCGCCTTTCTGCTTTGTTTTGTCCGAGTCTCGTGCAGGTGCTTAGGCGTGCGCGCATTCCGCTCTTGTGGACGACCGGAATCGCTACGGCAATCGATGTGGTCGAGCGAACGACATTTTGGACTGACATCGGAGGTAAGCACAGCGCACGAGCACTCAGACAGGTTCTTCGAGTCGAGCAAAGATCGGACGGAAGGTTCGGCGATGTCATTGGCGCTGTCGACGCGAACGGAGGCGGTTCCGGCACGATCCTCGTAGATGCCCGCATACAACAGCCTATCGCATTCGTGCGTGTGGCCTTCGAGCACATCCCGTGTCGTCAAGCGAGCTCCGGACGTTGCGCACCGGTGCATCGTCGATCCCGACGGCTGACTGGAGTGTCGGCTCGGGTAGCCTGCTTGTGTGTTTGTTCGTTGTGCTTGGCTCCGGTTTCAACTCAAGGTGTTGTTCGTTCGGCTGGGTCTGGTCGCTTTGGCTGCTTCTGACTGTCTGCTGAGTTGATTGTGGTGGCGTTATGGCACCTATTGTTGTGCATTTGGTGTACAATTTATAGTGTTGACCCTTACAGGGTCGTGGATGTGGTCATACTCGGATCACACAGGTTTACTGAATGTTCACCCACGCAAGAGTACTGTAAACACTCACTGCGCAGTAAACTGCCAGTAACACCTTTCCTCATCCGAATTTCGAATCTCAAGGCAGGCATATGTTCAAGCAAGCGCCACTAGAGATTAGGCAAATCAAGCCTAGGTCAAATTCAGATAACACATACTTGGGCGGTAGAAAGTTTTTGAACACAGTATATTCCCTACCAGCGTGTCTATTCATGTTCGGTGCATATATAGATCATGATTTTGAGTACTTTTTCTGTCAACTCATGTATACATCTCAGTCACAGGTCTTCTGGACTTACCTGACATCGGTCTAGGAGGGAGGAAATTAATGTTTAATAGTTCAAGCTGGACGGAGTAACGTACCAGCGCTCCCAATCATATTTACATCCCGAATTGAATCGCTCTAGGCTATCATCAAGGAGGCTAAGTGAACGCGAATACTAAAGATCAGTCATGCGGAACTCGAGCCGCTACCCGCGTAAGGCGGCCAAGGGCATAGGAGGATTCCATAACCAAGATTGACAATCTAGCAGACTCGCAATATGAATAGGTCTAGAAGATTGTATGGGACATGTAGTTAGGAGTGAAGTCAGTAACTAAGAGGAGGCTGAATGAAAGAGACGTGGAAGTAAGAGATCGAAAACCTAAGCTTCGATTGCAAATTTATCAGCCATGCTATCGGCTTAGTCATGCCAGTCATTCCGGGAGTTGCCAGCTCCCTTATATTTACCATTTGACCACCACCGAGGCCGCCCAAGTCATGAGCAAGCGTCCCAGTCAAGGCGAAATCTCCGAATTTTTAGAGCAGAACTCTAATAAGAGATTGCGCACCGATGATACAGACTCAGGCGCCGGTAAGTTGTCGCGACTAGAGCTTGTATGGGGGACGGTCAGGGCTAACAAGTTTGGCCGAAGAAGCGCTCCAAGTACCTTCTGTGTAGGTGCCCCAGCTGCGATACAAGATAGATTATTATATTATACTCTTTGTTAACACTAGATTAACGCCGGCCCCTATTTGGACGCGAGATCCTGATTATTATTACGAAGACGGTAGTGCTGTCCTGCTTGTCGACGGTGTATTGTTTAAGGTATGTGTACTGGTCCGAGTGTTGCACTTGACTCAATGTGCTTTCATACCTCGCAGGTCCATGCCTCGCTCATCAAGGCTCAGTCTGAAGTGTTTCGAGACATGTTCGCCCTACCGCCGTGTAACAGCAACATAGAGCCTGAAGGAGCTACCGACGAACGACCGATCGATATCCCTGGAGTACTCGCACGAGATTTTCGAAAGCTGTTGGGGGTGATTTACTGCCCGTGAGTTTTGGCATCCTATACGACCTTGTTGTTGTTAATGTCTGGACTTGATTTAGATTATCAGACAAGCTCTTTCTCCACCTGGAAGCCCGTAACAAGAGTAGATCTGGTGCCTTGTACAACTTTGATTTCTATTCGGCTGTGGCCCGGCTTGCAAATCGCTTCTGCATGATGGACGTCGAGACGTGGGCGGCAAATCACCTTAGATCCCTGGTGCACAACTCTGCAAGTCATATTTCTGCTGGGGCTAGGGGATATACGCTAGAAGGAGATCCACTCGCGTTTATTCTCGCCCTGCACTACACTAGAGTAATAGCGGATAATTCCCTCGAGCATAACATCCGGAACATGATTCAACACTACTGCATCGCACCCTCGAAGCTTTCGGCTCCCGCTTTGCTTAAGATTCTCCGCTACCGGCAACTACGCCAAGAGGATGCTAGTATGTTTGGATTTCTATTCATTACGCTCCTCAACTTTGGACACCAAGTGTGGGAACAAGAGCCCTTTACTCGAGAGGAGCGTATCGCCCTGTTCTCAGCTCAGGTTCACCTTACCCCGCTACCCGAATCTCTAGCCAAGGACCTTACCATGCCGCTTCTTACAAATCATATCTATAGGAGGGAGGGATATCTCGGGGCGCTTGTCGACAAAACCTGCTCGGTGAAGTGTCACCGACGGCTTAGCACGGCCTGGAAAGACACATTTGACTGGAACTACTACACGGGTGTTCTAGGCAGTCATGGAGTAAAGCCGACGACTCAGCTAGGACTACTACCGTGCTTGAGGCTCAAGTTTGCGAGCGTGACACGCACATATAGCTCCTGTGAAGGCGATTGTAGCGCCAAGGTACTTGGATGGCTGGATACCGATATTTTTGAACTGTTTACCCGGCTGGCCGGTTACTACAGGGGCATTGACTAGCTGGCTGCTGGGCTATTATTGCGGTTATTCTGACGTTTGTTACTTGTGGACCTTTGATTTCGATTTGTTGCTCCTGAATGTTTTGTTTTCTTGAGAGTACCTTATGGCCGGGGGTATCACTGTGGTTGAAACCGGTCGAAACATCTCCGAAATCTCGCTTTGACTGCCTGTTTTTAGCTTTCTGTAAATTCGCCCGAATGTCCTAGTATATTTTATATTTCAAATGTTATTATGTCCCGGAAATTTATCGCTTGTATGTGATGACAGTGAATCTATTGTGACTAGTACGTGAATGAGACGACGCTATCGAATGCACATATATGCGTGAGGAAGCGACGAAAAGTCGTAACGATAGCGTTGTGCAACGTATTCCTTCGCATAGAGGCTACGGATCTAAAACCCCTTATACCTATTTCTGTAGTAACCCGCCCGTTAGCCTCATCGCGAATCCATCCTGTCTTGCGGCTATTGTTTGGTTCGTGTGGGTAGTTGGTTTAGCGCCAGTGTTGTGTCAGTGGGAGGGACGTCATTGTTTGTAGGGTTCCAATGTGTTTCACATACTGTCGATCGCTTAGTCATGAGCTGCTTGAGTTCCTGTCGCGTGCCACCATCAGACTGTAAACTCATGAGCAAACGTCCAAGACGAGGTAAACTCGCCGAGACTTCGGAGAAGCCTCAAAGCCTTAGCAAAAAGCCTCGGATCGATGATGAAAATGGTGAGTCGCGTAGAACATTCTGTAAGCAGATGATCGCCGAGCTCATAAGCTCAGCCGAAGAAGTACTCGAACTGGCCACTCCTGAGTAAGTGACTGCGAGAAAAGCTGGTACACTATCTCACCTCTCTGCAACATAGACTAACGCCACCTCCCCCTATAACTCGAGATCCTGAATATTACTACGAGGACGGCAGTGTTGTTCTGCTGATTGAGGGCGTATTGTTCAAGGTTTACGTACTGATTCGACAACTGCGATGGATTTAACAATGTTTTATTTGCCGCGCAGGTTCATGCTTCGCTTCTCAAAGCCCAGTCCCATGTGTTTCGGGATATGTTAACTTTGCCATTGGGTGATAATGACCAAGAACCTGCGGGAATCAGCGACGAACGGCCACTTGACATTCCTGGAGTAGAGGCAGTAGAGTTTCGCAACCTGTTGAAGATGTTTTACTTCCAGTAAGGTCTCATGTCCATGGATGAATTTGCTATTGACTCATGATCCAATTCAAGCCCTTCAAACAGCTATTTTCTTGCAACGCCGCCAGCCATTCACCCTACGGAGAGTTGGGACATCTTTTTTGTGTTCTCGGATGTCGCGCGCCTTGCTAACAGGTTTTGCATGGCGGACATCGAGAAATGGGCAGAAGGACAGCTTGGATCTCTCGTGAAATCCTCTGCCACTCACGTCGCTACTCAAGCCAAGAACCAAATCAAGGACGCGATACCTCTCGTGTTCATACAAGCCTTGTGGTGTGCTGTGGATACACAGGACATCTCTCTGGGACACAACATTCGCAACCTAATCCAGTACTTCTGTACTTTGTCCCCAAATCTTTCACCTGATATTCTATTCGAGCTCTTCCATTACCCGGAGCTACGCGAAAAAGATCTAAGCCTGTTTGGATTTTTCTTTCTTGCACTCCTCAACCTTGGGCACAAAGTATGGGAACGAGAGCCCTTCAATCGAGAGGATCGCATCGTCCTCTTCTCAGCACAGGCCTATCTTAATCCGCTTCCTCAATCTCTAGGTAAGGGTTTCATGGTGCCTTTACTCACAAAACCGCAGTACGAAGCAGGGCGTCTCCAACACTTGAAAGGCAAAGTATGCCCGGACAGCTGTCATCGGCAACTCACCACGGCTTGGAAGAACGTGTTTAACTCGAACTACTACTCCAGCGTTGAGAGTAATGAAACAATGAGAGCAACAACCCAACTAGGACAACTACCGTGTCTTAGGCTCGAGTTCGCTAAAGCTGTGCGCGCACATGTTCCTTGTGGAAAAGACTGCAGCTCCAAGGCCCTGGAATGGCTGGACACTGATATCTTTCAACTATTCACACGGTTATCTGGTTATTATCGGACTGTTGACTAGCTGTGTATTGGGCTGTTATCATGGTCTGTTTGCGGTATTTGAACTTTCTGAGAACTGTCTAATTTACTTCCTTTCTCCTTCTCGTCTAATCGGTCGATGTTAGCCTGCATTCCTATGTTATTTCAAAAGCTGTGGCGTTATTTTCTTCAATTCTATTACTTCTGTGTGCGTCCAAACTTTAGTCACTGATACACCGTTCGCGAGCTGACACAAGGTACTCGGCAGCTCTTATTTTGGCGTGTGAGGTATACAACAAATGTGTAACCGTTTATCGCGATGAAATTATCAATAAGATGGCGATATTGAATATGGATATATGCATGGGAAAGCGATCGAAAGCCCAGCTCACCACAACTACAATCCTACATCTCCACCCTACCTGTCCACCCTTCTGGTTCGCTCTCCCAATCACCCTCTTCGCCCTCTCCTTCCTCCCCCTCCCAGTCTCCCAAGTCTCCAATGCCCCAAACTTCGACAGCCTTACCCGTCCTCGCACGTCCAGCTAATATATCCCGTGCCAACACCTCTGCTTTCGCGTCGTCTCGGTGAGTCGAGTGAATGGATAACAGTGTGCGAAGGTCTGAGGGAAGGTTGCGAGCGGGGTCGTCCTGTTCTAGTTCGTTATCGTCGTCAATTGGAGTGGGGTTACTTGAAGGCGGGATCAGGGTAGAGGTTGTAGAGCGTAACGGCCCGTGAGGACGCCACGCAATTTCCTCCACATGCTCGTCCACATCGGACGATTCGTTCTGCTCCGTTTCAACCTCTGCTGCAACCTCTTTCGCCCGCTTCTTCATCTCAGCAGCAGACTTGAAATCCTTTCCCTTGAACTTTCCGTCTGCCTGTCGGACATTCTTTGGTGCGGACAGCTCATCGCCTGGGATTGGAGGGAGCAGTTCGAACGGATTGGCGATTCTTTGTTGGGTGGATTGACTCTCGTCTTGTTTGGATTTGCCCTTTGCTTTGGTCTTCGTTTTATCTGAAGCAAGGGGTTTCTTGCCAAGTTGTCCTTTACGTAGGTGGGAGAGGTTTGTTCCGGGTGCTGGGGCGTCCCATTTGTCTTGTGTCCATCGACCAGGGATGATAGGTTTAAGAGGTTTCGCTCGAGAGGCGGATGTGGAGGTAGGAGGTGGAGGGGTTGCGTCGTTATCGTCTTCTGGGTCCTCGTCTTCATCGACGGCCTGGCTGTCCCCGCTCTCTGAAGGCGGCGGAGGCGGCGTACTCCTTAAACTACTGAGCCTTCCGTCGTCCACTCCCGCGGGATCCGAGAACGGAAATGTTACTCTACGTGGGCTCGCCAATTCCTCTCCTTCCCCGTCCTCGTCGAATATGCTCGTGAACACTCGTCCGTTAGCGCCTACAGCTGACTTTTTCCTAGGCGAGTCCATAATCTCGTCGTCATCGTCATTATCAGAAGACGGCCGTTTAGTACCCCTAGACTCGCCAAATAGAGGCGGTGGGATAGTTTCGATATCTTTAGCTGAGACGAGTTTCCTGCGTTTGTCGCCAGGAGTGGCCGGGACTTCTTCCCCGCGCATGCGTTTACGGGCTTTAGTGCGAGGCGTCATGACAGTCGATCCAAGAGGTCGCTTAGGCCTAGTCGGGGATAGGTTCATATTCGTAGACAGTGCACCAGAGCTTTTTCGGCGAAGAGCAGATCTAGACGGAGACCCAAGCTGAGAAGAAGGTCGTCGAGAACGTGTTGGAGATGTAGGAGCGAAAGGATTGTCATCTTCGTCGGAGTCCGAGTCGAGTACTGGAAAAGGACGGTGTCGCGCTGAAGAGGCCGAGTCGAATGGGATCGTGCGCGTAGATTTGGCAGTAGACTCTCGCGCTTTAGCCGCAGAGAGAGGGCCTTTGCCTGGGGATTGAGAGAATGGATTGGGGATTTTGGGCTGAGAGGACGAGGATTCGGCTGGAGATTGTTTGGGTGCTTTTTTACGCGCCGAGAAGGGTGTGGCTGGTCCTGTTGTACTCTGGACTGGTAGGTTCTTGGGGACTATTGCTTTAGACGCGCGTTTGGGTGGCGTTGTCGCGTCGTCTGCGTTGTTGGCCTTGTTCTTTTCGGCTTTAAGCGAGTCCTGCCATA
>WSLO01000765.1:0-12731 GCA_019677385.1 Ceratobasidium sp. 392 | reverse complement strand
CTGACACGTGACTTACTGTACGCACGATTAGGCGTCTCTATTTAGCCCCCTGGAGTGACCTTGCAGAAGCAAGGTGACTCTGCTAGCTTGCTCGTACCTTTGAAAACATCTTCCATCTCAAAATGCGTGATAGAACCATGTTTTGATACTGGCACACTGGAGGCAGCCTCTTGACCCTTGGTGATTCTATTTGCTTATCTCCCGTACAGATCGGCCGCGACATCCTCTATGGCTGTGAGCTCTCATCTCGCTTTACCCTGGATATTGGCCGGCTAGGTTTTATTTAGCTTTTGACATCCGTCCATCCAACATAGGATCGACTACACTCCTCTTCTGCCTTGTACCCCACCGCTCCACTACTCCGCTGGTACACGCTACCTTTCCCGCGGCATCGGTACCCAGAGACACGTCTCCAACTTTTACGAGACTTAACATTTCCCCATTCTTACTCCTCCGTCTATATCGTCTATAAACTCGGCGGCTGATGCCTCGTACATCTAAATTCGAGGGAGCGTATCCCTCTTTTGGACGAAGATTAACGCCCCACAATATCGACCAGACTTACAGTTTATGGGCATTGGCGCTGCGCTACCCGCTCTACGGCCTCACTTGGCCGACCTGAAATCTAACTATGGAGATGTGCCCCTGTCAATTTGGTCAAAGCCAAGTAAGAGACGAACAATCAGTCAAGGAGGCCCTTGAAAGGGCAATAGAGGACGTGATGGAGGGCCCAACCAGGTTGAGCGCTGGACCGGGACAAGCAAGGAGAGTGGAAGGATTTTAATACGACGATTGTAATTCTCGTGAGGGGTGCAACGGAATGAGGTAGGACCGGATTCAGTTGCTAGTAAATAGGCTACAGAAGAGGCTAGATAGGCATGGGTAAGTCTTTCTAAGCGGTCTCCCTAAGTTATTCTTAACAAAATCAATGGTAGTTACTTCCACGCCTCCCCAACCTGCGTGGCGTCATACGAACGGCTTGCATGGACTGTCTAGACTGGACCAACGCCATGCAAGCACGTTCGCCAAGAGGGTCCTTGAACAACAACTCCGTGTCGCTGGAGTATTGCCCGAGGGCGAGTGGACAGACAGCACTGAATTCTTACCCATTTTCCGAAATGGTACGCCCACATTTCTTTCTTGCCTGTTGCCGTTTGTTGACTTTGCTGGGTGTAGCTTGGGCAGACCACGCGGATTATGTATCCAACGTGTATAGTGGTTCTGGCGACTTTACGCGAACTGGTGTGCGTACCAGGGGCGGAGCGATGCGGGATGGGATGAACTCAGTGACGAGGTATCTGAAGAATAACTACTTCGACGGACCTCGACTGGTATGTCTCCTATCCCTATTGGTTTGGAAAAGTACTGACCGAGCTGGTGGTGCTAGGACGCATTCGATTTGATGGCTGGTGCCTAGGTTGCACGACGGGAAGGCTTGCACTTGATCGTGGACAAGAGGTCGTTGTTGATTCGTTAGGTGAGTGAAAGATGACCGAGACGTGTCTAGACCTTTTGCTTATGTCATATCTTCGATGCCTCATGTTGCCGCGTTTTCTGTCTTCATGATCCTGGCCGGCTTAACTCTTCCCCGAACTTCAGGTACGTTACCTGTTGTCCTTTGGGGCATTAAATATCTAATATTCTGTCCTAGAATGCTCGCTAGTCTCTACAACGTGCTCTGGATGCTATTCCTCATCGTCTCTGCTGTCTTTATCAGCATACACGGCACAGCCTACGTCGCCTGGCCTCGACTAAACGCACCAGCCGTTCGAGACGTGTTGACGTACGATGGACCTGGGCACCGATCGACCCAGCATGGTCGAGGGATGGGTGGATCTCTCAAGTCGGGCAAAGGCGGAGGGGTGCGAGGATGGGGCATGTTGGGAGCGAGAAGGGGAGTGTTGGGCGGATGGAGGTTAAGATGGGAGAGAGGAAGAGAATGGAGTAGTTTAATTGGGGTACATGTGTAGTGTGTGGCGTACGATAGAGTTTAGATCGTGGTTTAATGGAATAATGCGATACATTCTTGTTTATATATTGGCATCCGAGAAAACCTGTTATACGCGTTGAAGACACGGGTGTGATGGTGTCGTCCCAGATCGGAAATTGTCTGCGTGTTTATTACATGAGCATAAATGAAAAGGCCAGACAGCGCATATATGATGAGTCAACTATCCTAATCAGATTCCAAGCTTTCCGTGCCCATTCAGAGCACTTGATACATCTGGCCTGATGGGCACGACCAAATAGGCAACATGAGAAGATAATGGGAAATTTGAATACAAATTCTGGACTGGGAGGAAGAGAATAAGCTCATTGTTCATTTCTTATGCTGGAAACATGGCATTGTGTTAATCGAACTGCTTCACGATGATAGTGTTGGGTTAACGCGTACCAGGTTGTTCTTCAATATTTCCACAAAGCGGCTAACTTCCAGCCTGGATTGGTCAAACCGTTGCTCGCAAAACTGATGAAGCCTGTTCATGCATTCGGCATCACGGTCGTTTGAACTGCTGGTTTTCTCGAACACCATTGGGAGCTCGAGGATAGCACGCTTCCAAGCCACCATGTGCTTCGCTCCGTTCCTCAAGACAATATCCATGACCAGAGTTTCGAGCAAATCGCCCAATATAAGCGATCGTAGTATATCTTCTTGACAGGAAATTCGTGCGTTCGCGCCTAGGTTCATTAAGTGGTGTGAAAAGGACTCGAAGTTTGAAATTGCCCTGGAACGAAGATCAAGGTTGACATTCGCCTTAACAATGCTCACAAGCTTGTCGGGGATAGCATACGAAGAGAACAACTCCCATTCGCGAGTGGATGGTGAGGTAAGCACGTACTCTCCCATTGCAATCAGACACTGGTCCTGCAGCGGTGGGTTGTCGGTTGTGTGGAGAAGCTCAATGACAGGGAGCGCGAGTTGGGTGCCAAAATCAATCCAGAGCCGAGGTTTTTCCGCCAAGGCCGCCAATAGGCTTCTTTTCGCTTGATCTTGGAGTGTGGTTGTCTGGTCCCTATAGCGCGATGGGCGGAGAGTTTGGATAATTCGGTCTATAGCGTATGCACGAATGTCAAATGTGAAAGGGAGAACGAGCGGAAGATCGATAGATTGAGACTTGTTGAGGATGGATATCTTGCCTAATTGACGGGCTATGGTAATCGTGATGTCCGTTGATTTATCTTCAAGACCAAGGGCGCCAAGCGAGCCGAGTAGACCAGTAAGACCAACGAGCGATAACTTCTCCGCGTGATCTTTAAGTAACTGCGGATAAATCGTGTATATACGCGCCGCTTGCTGGGCGCGCCATGCTCTCCAGCCCGCACGGTTAGCAGCATCGTGCTGGACGAGTAAACCAGGCTGATAATGGGACGGGCCATGGTTGTGTTTCTCTGCCGCTTCGAAATGAGTTCGTGCAAGGTCGCTATACGGCTCATACACGCATCTCCACTGGCGGTATTCGTCGTCGGTGTATAAGTCTGGGTAGTCGTTGACTGAAATTGCTAATACTGCTAACATAAGTGGGAGTCCCTTCTGGATTTGATCAGCCCAGCGGTCTTGATGTAATAATTCAACGAGAGGGAGTAACAGTTGCCGCCTTTCCGATTTGCTCAGATCTTGTTTCCAATAAGAGATTTCAATAGGAAGCGAATGCATAAGGCCAGCCAGGGCATCAGGACGCACTGGAGCCTCCCCTTTGACGTGTGCCAGCATGATTCGGAAGGATTGGCCAAGAGTATCCTTCCACTGGCTTCTTGTTTGCACAGTGAACATGTACCATGCTGAGATGCTGGTTATTCCAAAGGCCGCAATGTTTGGCGATTTACTGGACACTAGACTGGATAGAAGTAATAATATGAGCTATCGGGCGTGGCTTGTGCATACAGAAAACGCACTAGAGGAGACCGCGTGTTACCGCTTGGGTCTGATCTGGAGTGAGGGGTACCAGTGGCCGCGATTGCTGCTGAGCTTCATCTCCAGCTGAAGCATCGATGGGACGATGCCAATGTTTCGCTATATTGGTCAAGGCTCGACCATACAAGGATATGATTTCGAGGCGTTTTTCGGCACCTTCCGCATCCTCTATAAACTGCGAACTCTTCATGTCTACGTCTGATTCAGGCGTAGCTACGTCTTGATCTAGCACACCTCCAAACAGGGCCGTGAATTTTTGAGCTACTAGTATTATGAGGGAATCTTTTGCGAGAAGAGCCCAGACGTTTTTTGGAAGATTTGCGCCTGCAATCGCTCGTATGGCTACATCGACCACTGATTCTTCTTCGGAATGCTTGATAAGCCAGTCCAACGCGCGGCCTGTTACTTTATCGGGAGCGCTCCACTCTGATGTCTCCTTTTCTTCCCATTCGCATCGCGTGAAAGGCTTATTATCCTCAGAGTGGGTTGAACTCCAAATCATGCGACAAAGGTAAGCCCATAGCTTTCGGCTCGATACTGGAGTGTTGTAAGGGCAGAATGCCACGAAGAAGGGTAGGATGGTAGTCAATGCATAGCAAGTGAAGGTGACTCCAACGACTACCATAACGGGCAGCGCGACAGTGTGGTTCAGATCCCACAAGAAGAATAATAGCCCAATGAGAAAAAGTCCTGCGCGAAAGTATGTAAGTATCAGAATTCTATAAAGTGCTTGTTTTCGTACCCAGGGCTATGTGCATGACAACCGGCAGTACAAGAACGATATCCTCGGTTCGCCATTTAATAAGCTTGTCGAAACGAGATTGGCGAATGCGTGCTTGAACACATGGGGGAGTAAGACCACGCCCAGACTGATAGCTCTCACCCCACTGCTTCACAAGCATGGCCACGAGCGCAACCCATATACTCAGGCTCAGCGAGAGGAACCAAGCTAAGTTGATGGCCACTGCTGTAGTCGTAGGCTGAAAGCTGGAAATCTCAGTCGAGTTCCGAGGATCCGGCCTCTCCCCCAAGGCAATTGCTTGGAGTAAATAGGTGATTTGAGCCATTTCTGCCGCCGTCGCTTCAGCACTATCTTGCTGGAGGTTCTTGTAGCTATCGATCAAGAACCTAGTAAAGGCCACGCATATGTAAGGTACCCGGACACAGGTAAGCTAGCGGAAGTTGAAGTAAATAATCTTACCCAGTAACAACGGCCGAGAATAACGCAGCCTGGATTTTCATGCTATCAAACGGTGTTCTGTGTGATGTTCGTGTAATACAGAACTCACAAACACTGTTAACGCAATTAGAATCGATTGATGTGTGCAATAATTCATGTCCGAGGAAACTCACATAGTAAAACGTCCATCCCCCTGAAGAAAAGTGGTTAATAATGCTGTATCGGCTGAGGTATACGATTGAACACACTTGTTCCAGCCGTCGACGAGATCTGAATCCCATTTTTCTGCTTCCTTGACGTAGCATGGCCAGACCGGATCGTCTCTCCCTAGCCCGTGGCCATCATAGGGTGTTGGGATATGGCGGGCTGCCGATCTCGGATGTTGTTGTCTAAGCATAAGACTAGCGACCAGACCTTGTGGTATGTAGGGGTCGACTTGAGCCCATAGGCGGTGTGGTTTATATTTGCCCGGAAGCAATTGGGATATGAAGTTCGAGACCTACTCGTGGCGCATCAGGAAAATCGCCCTGTGGTTACAAGACATGAGGCGCCTAACAAGGTTTACGTCAGGCTAACGAACAGGTTGTAAGCTCTGAAATGCGTGATCAGCCTCTCATCAGGCCGAGAAAAATACAGTAATTGAAACTTATATAAAATGAATACTATAAGGTCTAATCATACCATCTGAGACTGGAGACATGTTGTAAAGCCTTGCAAGCAGCCCAGATCCGGTTAACCTTCAATTTAGCCTACGTTTTCAAGCCCCCGGTCACCTGTCGAATGGGAACAATAGCACGCATGGCCTGTATCCCAGAGTGGTCGGCTCCGCTGCACTACCTAACAGTTAACAGCCCACGGTATATAAAATTGTGGAGGGACAGACCTCCCTCGACACAAGTCCATCTCTCAGTCGCTTTGCCCTGCCCGTCAGCGTACATACAGGTGAGTCTACTCGTTGACTGTTGGCTGATATATGTATGCGTCTCATAGGGCTTCCTCATGGCGACAGAGTTTATAAAGGTTAGTCGGACCCTTCATGCTCCTGCGCCCTTTACTGAATCCGTCGGCTCAGTTTATGTTATTGCACGCCTACAGGCCAGATCAACTCAGCTCTAACTGCTGTTAAGTGATAGTAAGTACATCCCCGCCTTTGGGTTCATGTCGAGAGAACTTAGCTGATTAAATGATTGGGGTGGAAGTACGTTTTCGCTGCCTATGTGTCGTTCTGTATTTTGTTTATTTGTATATACGTATATGGCCAAATACATGTGAAGTTTTATTAATCTATAATGGGAATAAAACCGAAATAAGCGAGCTGGGCGGTGGGGACGATACTATATCAAGTATTGCGTCCATATCAGGCATAGCTTGCAAGATCGTATAATAGCTTACAATCTGGCTCAGTCTGGGCTAATGGGTACGTAGAGTGGGCCTGAGACCCCTGGTCACCCATCCGGGCTAGTGTATAGGGGTATAATTTGCATCTAAGACTTGCTCTACGTACATAGGATATGAAGATGACAAGCGCTTATATGCGCCTTATAAGGCCTTGTCATTTACGGTTGGATTCCCTGATGTCAGGGTGAACGGCAGGGTCCTCTTCACGCCTTGCGTGAACTAGGGACTGGCACAAAACTCTTGTTTATTTGTATTTTATTTGGTGAATCAAGGGGCCGTGAACCCCAGTGAGCCCCGAGTCCCTTGAGTGTCTGGACCGACCGAGTGACTAAGCCGTGGCCTGAGTGACTAAGCCATGTTGTCCCTGATGCCTGCAATATGCTGATGCCTCGCTGAGCTAACTTCACAACAACAACGACACGCGAAGGGGTGCGAAGGGGATGGAGTCCATCCCTTCGACTTCCGAGCGGCTTGCCAGCTCCTCGGAAGTCGAACAGGGGGATATTATCAAGGTGTCCGAGGACAAACTGGGAATCACACCTTGTCGGTTCCAAGCTGCCTCGTGTGAATATCAGCTGCGAGGGGAGAGCTCCATTCTGATTTCTCCGACTGGCTCTGGGAAATCATTAACATTCTTTTTACCTCTCCTCTGGCAAGAACGGTCTAGTATTTCACTCTTAATATGTCCTCTGCAACTGTTGGGGGAGCAGCATGCGACTTCCGAGCTGCTCCAGAAGATTGGAGCGCGAGCGATCAACCTGACGGCAGTCACGGCAACAGATCAGGCGTTCAAGGTATGTGTGTTCACTATCACAAAAGGGCAACGCAACACTTAGCCGTTTAACTCTGCACCTCACAGGATATTGAGAACGGCGTGTACGCACTTGTGGTGGCGTCGCCCGAGTACATCGCTGAAGATGCACGCTTCATTCGCTTGTGGCGGTCTGAAAAGTTTGTCTCAAGGGTCGAGCGACTGATATTTGATGAAGCGCATTGTATCAGTCAGTGGGGCGACTTTCGGAAATCATACAAGAATCTATGTTTTCTGCGGTACATCATGCCGTCAGCTACACTACTTGTCCTCTCGGCAACTCTCCCACCTCTTGTGCTAGCTGAAGTCAAATCCTGCTTGGCTCTTCCCCCCGCCGTCCCGCTGATCCATCAGTCCAATGACCGGTTTAACATAACAGTTGTAGTGCATGGCATGAAATACAGCATTCGTTCTCTACACGAGCTGGCTTTCATTTTCCCCCTCGGCTTCAACTCTTCCTCCAAGCGGCCCCTGAAATTCATGATTTTCATGGAAAGTAAGGAGCTTTGTGAGCGGGCGACACGCTTTCTTTGGAGCCGACTGCCAGAGGAACTCTGCTCGAAGGTTGTATGGGTTCATGCCGACATGTCTCGCGAGCACAATCAGGCGGCGCTTCAGGGGCTCCGAGATGGGACCATCTTTGGGATTGTATGCACCGATGTGGCAGGAATGGTGAGTACGATATTTAAACCAAGCACTGAATTTTTTTACTAATTAGAGTTATATATTTTACAGGGTGTCAAGCCCGGCTACTACGATACAACTCAGCTAACCCTAAGGTATACTGAGAGGCCCAACGACGACCAGGGATAGGGGAAGTGGGATGGTAGAGACGAGACCCAGTGAGGATATGAGTAAAGTGCCGCTTGCTTTAAGAGCTGGGGCGAAGAACCTAATAGCCCAGGGCTTTGACTAAAAGGGTAGGTGGGAAAGCGACTTAGTCTGACTGTAGGAGTAGGCAAGTGGTTGAGTTCTGAGGCTTAAGGCTCTCAGACTCTCCCTTATATATTCGCAGAACCGTTACATCTTTCCCACGTTACATCGTTATGAGTCAGACGCCACGTCACTATGGAAGATTCTGGAATGATGACAAAGAACATGTGACAAGGACAAGTTACAGGGTTACAAATACAAGCGCTTGTGGTTATTACGTAAGCTAAGTAACTATACTACTCGTAATGCTGAATATCCATGACTTGAAGAAACATAAGAGAAATAGTCCATTATTAAATCATAGAAAAATGAAGAATAAATCCGTGTTCTGATGTTGGGTCATGACACAGGGGATTGATATTCCGGATGTTGAGTTGGTTATACAATACCAACTCCCCGTGTCGCTTAGTGTTCTGTGGCAGCGGTTAGGCAGAGCTGCTCGTAATACACTACTTCAAGCAATTGCAATTGTGTTCGTCGAGAAGAAACACTTTAGTGACGAGAAAGCTCGAAGTCAACAGAAAGCGGAAGCACGGAGGATCAATGCGCAGAAGAGGAAACATGATGCTCTGTTGAGGGAGGATGCGAGCACTCACACTCCTACACAGGCATCCGCCTCTCCCCGACCCATCAATCCACTCCCATCTCGGTCTCGGCGAGGTCGTTGTAGCAAGTCAGAGGCGGTGGAGAAAGGCTTGGATCAGCTCATCAACTTGCATCTCAGTAGCAACGTGGCTCAACGTTGTCAACATAGCGCAATAAACCAGTACTTCGGCAACCAGACTCAAGGTGAGCTTGGTGCAGCAATCCCATCAGGGTTTGTCGATGCTGACAAATTGATCATGTACCAGGCGCTGAGGGTGACAGCTGTTGCCAGCGCTGTGACCCTAAGGACCCGCCCCCATCCCACTGCTGCGACGTCTGTACCCCCAGCATCACGCAGGAGCTATTCGGCTCTATGGATGCACCCCTCAGCAAAAAGACTGGCCCTCGGCGCGTGAAGGTTGAGCCACCCCCTGAACCGGTACCCCCAGCGTGTGTTGACTTGACGTCGCGTCTGAAGGCTTGGAGGGAGGATGTAGTGGAGAAGGCATACGGGCCATTTTTCCCCTTTGGTGGGCTCGTTATCATTGGTGATCCGCATGTCAAACGGATTGTTGGGCTTGCTCGTATGGGTCTTCTGCCTGACGGCAAGGCATTCCGGGCACAGTTTGACTGGAGTTATCATGACGAGTATGGTGCTGACGTCCTATCAATCGTACATGAAGTGTTTCCCAACAACGTCAAACCTGCTGTGCCAACCATACCAACACCAAGTACCCACTCAACGCCTGCCAACGTACCCGTATCGCTCCCTCCAACTCTCAACACTCCTGCTAGCAGCGACTCAGAAAGCCCTGCCCCAAAGCGCCGAGCAAGCGGCACTCGAGTGTACAAGTGCAAGGCTTGTGGAGAGCCTGGCCATAATTGTAAGTACCAATCTTGCCTTCGCTTCGTTGCGATTTTTTTTGCTAACCACCTTAACTAACTATTGTAGCGGCAAATGCTCTCTGCCCCAAGTCTCGGCATAATTTGGCAAGTATGCCATCGTCGACGAGTCATTATAGGCCAAATGTACCACCGTTACCAAATCAACCATCCCCAATACCCATCCAAAACCACCATACCCCTTCGTCTCTGGCCAAGCCTCATGTACACAACACTGGACCCGCTAGCAGCAGTACCCCTATACAACCTGCCTCTTTCGTTCCACCGTTTGCATCTTGGACTCCGTCGCCTCTACGTTTTGAACCCCATAATCAATTCGGTACATACTCATACTCATACATCCCGGGTGCACATCCGCCGTCACCTTCCCCTGTTACCCCTTATCACCCACCAATAGTCCCTCACTATAATCCATACCCCGGCTGGCCCAGCTCCGCTCCTACAGAACCATATCCACTCTTTCCACCAGTTCCTTACTCATCTTCGTCAAAATCATCCTCCCCCAACATGCTTTTGATGTCAAACTCAATGTCCGAGTACTCGTCGCCATCCCGGTTTGGGTCTTCATCTGATGGACCCACCGCTGGGTTGCTTGTCCCAGGCGCGGCAGCTGGTGCACGATTTCCTGACAGCAGCGCTTCCAACATCGCATTGAGTGGAGGCGTGGATACCGTCCATCCATGTACATGTGAGTGTAACTTGTGCATGCTGATATGTTCTTGGAGCATTGTTCACGTGTTGTTCATTTGCGGTTCCGGATGATGCAGAGTTGATTTTGTCATATTAAATGTTTTTTCAATGACTTCGTATAGGTGCCGATAGATTTCGATGAGCGGGGACTCCTTTATTATATTTGCCAGTGTTCGATTTGAGCTCCCGCCGGTGTGGATGACTTTGTGCATGAGATTATTCAGCTCAATCACCCAATCCATCCCTCGAAAACCTCCAACTTTTCCTGTCAGATTCACCAACCAGTTCCTACGTACAATGCTCGCAAACTTGGCTGGCCAAATTTCTTGAAGGTTAAGTAGAAACTGTGTGATATGGTGTGCGTACTTATGCTTGCCAGTGTGTTTCCAGATCAGAACCCAGAACGGAAGAATGTCTTCCAGGCATCCAACATTGCCGTGGCGGGAGGCGTGTCTAGTTATGACCCACACGAGAGTGTCCCGACAGAATAGTTTGGTTGCATTGTTGACCATGTCAGACGCGACGTTGGCAGATGGGGGCGTTTGGTGTGTAGGGCTGAAGCTAAGGTCGGCGACGTAGCTTCTGACAACCTCCTGCGACATCTCCTCAACCTCGTCCCACTCGGGTTCCCACTCGCGCAAGCAGACGCCATGTTTTGCCTTTACAGCGGCACTCCACGCCTCCACGATAAGTGCTACTAGCGCATAGTAAACCGTGTGGTGAGTCATTTGATGGTCGGGTCCTGTTGCTAATTTCTTTATCTTGCGAGGGCGCGTGAGGCCACACAAGTGGAATATGGTTTTGGGATCGTCTGGTTTGCCCGATGAGGGATCCTGGTGCTTCAAGTAGAGGCGCCATAGTGCGTCGGTTATGGCCATTTCAATGTGCAATAGCCCTGGAGCAAACTGTGCATACTGTAAGCGAAGTTTTGCTGTTTTTTCGATGGACCGGCTTTTTTTGATATGATCAAGTTTGTCGCCTGTTCCTATATTGCCGGATATCAGCACTGCGTGCTTTTCAAGGTAATCATCGTCAATCGCCACTTGTCTCATCATATTTTTGATCGCTGTAACATTTCCATGATTCGTTCCAACGTCGATCGGCATGGCTTCCACTGGCTGCTGCTTTAGCTTGACCAGTGGGACCGCGCGCTCTGGATCAACAGCTGGCAACCCAAGGTGAGTGCGTAGCTTCTCCTTCACACCCGGCTTTAGCGTGTCCGCTGACTCCAAAAGGAGGAACTTGTGAACGTGCCAGGCCATCCGAGACTCAAGGCTGTGTGGATGATTGGGGGGGAGAGCCATTGGCTTGAGGAGTGGTACAAAATTTTTGTGAGTGGGCGTAATGCACAATCCGGGGGGATTTTTGGGATTGATATCTTGCTTTGCCCAGATCTCCTCCGAAACGCGCATATCCTCATGCGTGGCACCTTGTACTGGCACGATCGCACCGGTGGTTATGTGAGCCATATTTCCTTGATAGTCGATCGTTGGCGTCTCGGTTTTAAAATTTATGTCCAGATTGTCGTACGCAAACCCTTTCACTTGGTCGGGAGGCCCAGTTTTCAGCGCAGCAATTGCGTTCTTGGATAGGGAATGCACCATATTATTTACCGAAGAGGGGGATATTGACAGCCCTGCGTGCGCGAATAGCTCGACCACCTTTTCAGGTGCGTGTGTTGAATGCATAAATAAGCCAATCATTGTTGGTAGCTGATTACAGTGAAAATTGCTACTCTGCATGAGCATGCTAAACACACTGACACCTCTCTGTATCCGAGGTGAGTCTCATTTCAATGGTGGTGGCTCGATTACTCACGACTATTGATAACTCCGATTGACGAATATACGATTTCTCGCCCTGATTTTGGCGACGTGCAATAAAGATTGGGGTCGAGTCCATCGAATGCTCGTCGTGTGTGTCGGATGTGGGAGAAGACTCTGTAGGAGAGTTGAGGTGGAGTTCAGTGAGATAATCCCCACATTTGTCAAGGGATCGGGTAGCTGAGTGAGCAGCTGGCGTATTTAGGAGCAGTTGTACCAAATGTGTTATGGATACTAACATTATTGCTTCAGAATCTAAACTCGCAATTTACCTATCTCCTGATTTAAGCTCCGCTTTTATGTATTTTTTGATGCGTTGGATTTGCTATTATTTGTAGTTCTATAAATAGTACAAAATCCTATCTTTCTTTACGCATTTATTTCGCGTTTTTAGCCTAAGTATTTGTTGAGATATGCAAGATACAACTTAAGTGCCCATAAGTTGATTTGATTACTAATTCGTTTTGCCCATAGCTCCATAACGGCTTAAGCTAT